>JABJVR010011599.1:0-37085 GCA_025773905.1 Chitala chitala | reverse complement strand
CTTCAACTGGGCCTATAAGGAAGCTGTCGTTGTGTTGTGACTGGGGCTAAACAGATCTGAAATATATAGCTAACTGTACAGTTACAGTACAGTAGCGCTCCCATATTAATAGACTACTTAACTATTTATGTATAGAATGTATATCCATTGCAGATTTTTGAAAAGTCGTGCAGTAATCAGTTTGTGTTTGGGATCAGACAGCGGTAAGACTGACTCACATGCTTAATATAACCCGCTTCTAAGTGATGAAGATCTCTGCCCTGACTTTCACCCACATCACCTATATCTAGGGAGCTACATCGTGTTTAATTACACGTCTAATTATCAGAGCGGTGGTTATTGTGCATGGCCACTGTTGACAGAGCCGGTGAGGGCACCGACTCGGGGCTGGCCCGCACCTAGCTGGACTGTAAACTGTTAAGTTTGATTCATTTGTAACACGTGTTATTATTTTGTGCTGTCTCTATTTCCAGCAACAGTGTACACTTGCCCGATGAGGCGTTATACAGAGCAAGGCGGTAGTTGTTACTTTGTAGATGTTAAAACTTTGTGTCTGATGTCCGTTCCAAATTAGAACTGTCACAGATTTGACACGTTCATTGAAGATCTGAGACAAGTATTATGTTGTCTGCCGTACTTTGCAGATTTCAACACCATTGATTTTCGTTTAGTTTCATGTTGTTAAAGATCTAAGTAATACGGTAACACTAACGGATATATTTGGCTACAAAAGATAAATGCGGTCTGCCCGCCCCCCCCCCCCCGGTTTTGGTGGATCTTTCACCCTTATCGTTGTCACTGTAGCGGTTGTGAGTCACGGACCGACATTATTCTCTCTTTGCCGTATGATTCTGTTTCAAAAGAAGTATTTGCAGAAGTGCTTTCTTCGTTTTTGGTATACCTGACCTCTCATAAGGCGGTTGGTCATCTTTTTCTTGCTGTAGATGTATGCTTGGGAAATATCAGACCAGCTTCTGCAGCTGCAACAAGATGTGGAGTCGTGCTACTTTGCAGCCCAAACAATGAAGGTGAAGATTCAGACCTCATTCTATGAGCTTCCAGCTGAAACGCACATAGCTCTTCGAGATTCACTGCTGTCTCATATACAAAACCTCAAAGACCTCTCTCCCATTATAGTCACTCAGGTAAGACCCCCGATCTCTCCACGCATGGTCACGTCTATGGATTCACATATGTCAATGTCAGTTTATTTGTATAACACATTTAAACACAACCATGTTGACCAAAGTGCTTCACAACAAAGGTGTGTTGTACCTGTGTATGAATCTGCATGTATGTGTGGTTGTCTTACAGTGTCTGTCTGCCTTTCTGTTTTTTTGAGAACTGACACAGCTGTTTGTCTTGCATGTATGTTTTATCACTCTCTTTGTTCCTCGAAAGCTCATGTAATGTCTTCTCTCTCCCAGCTTGCTTTAGCAATAGCAGATCTGGCTCTTCAAATGTCTTCTTGGAAGAGCTGTGTCCAGACTCTAATAGAAAAGTAAGAATCCTGCATGTTGCCCTTCAGCTACATATTTAGTTTAGTTCTAAAACCACCACACGCAGAACATCGTGTTACCACTGAAAGCCACATTGTGATCAGTTTAATGTGTGGCTTTAACTTTTTTCACAGCCATGATGGCAGCTGACAGCTCAGTGTTTTTTACAGGTGATCATGCCTGTGTGAAATAAAGGGGTGGGGAGGGGCTGCTGACAAAGTTGTTTAGATGCATCAAAGATACTGCGAGGATTCTGTATATATTGTATTGTCTTTTGTTCTGGTATGCTGATGACATCGTGTGCTACCTGTTTGCCTAAAGGTACAGTAATGACATCTCCTCCATGCCCTTCCTGCTGGAGATCCTGACCGTACTCCCGGAGGAGGTGCACAGCCGCTCCCTGCGGATCGGGGCCAACCGGCGCACAGAGATTATTGAAGACCTGGCCTACAACTCCAACACTGTGGTGGCTCTGCTGGTGGGATACATGACCTCCTTAGCCTTCTTGGCCTTAACAATAACCGGAACACTCATAACGCGCGGTGCTGAGCTGGCCACATACGCCGTTTGGTCTTTGTCACATTTTAGTCAGCAGAGCTTTAACATGGCAGTTTTGTTATTTTGTCCTGGACACTTATCCTGGCTGGACTTTGAGGCCGTCTATTTTGGAAGTAATTTGTCAGCTTGCTATAAAAGAGCGGTTTGAGAGCAAACCCAGCTGTGTCCATTTTCCCACTTTTTCACAGCAGTATGTCTGTGAAGGGATCATAAGCCATGTCTGAAATTCTGTGGAGTTAGGAATTTGTGTCAGGTCACCCTGCCTTCTTCCCCAGGTGTCGTGTGTAGAGAAGACTGGTAGCAATGAGAAGATGTTGATCAAGGTCTTTCGCTGCCTGGGAAGCTGGTTCAACGTCGGCGTGCTGGACACCAACTTTATGTCCAACAACCAGCTTCTTATTGTCCTCTTTCAAGTTTTGGTGAGAGTCTGAACACGCCGAGCATGCCACAGTGTTTAATAGGTGAAATGTGTGGACGTTTATGTAAATGAGAAGGTGAGAGGCACTTCAAGAGGGAGGGACTTCTGGTGTTTTCTGGCTCCACACTGTAGCAGCGGGAGAAGACGTCTACCAACCTGCACGAGGCAGCCTCAGACTGTGTGTGCTCGGCACTGTATGCCATAGAGAATGTGGAGAGCCACGTGGAGCTGGCGTCACGGCTCTTCCAGTACGTGCTCACACTGGAGACAGCCTACCACATAGCCGTGGCCCATGAGGACCTGGACAAGTAAGCTCCGCCTCACCCCCTTGTAATCTTGGCCAATGCCTGAGGAAATGGGCTCTCAGCTCATCGACATTAGTGCTGTGGACACTCTGGTCTGGCAAGTGCATACCGGCAGTTCTTTCCTTTCCCGCAGGGTGCTGAACTACTGCCGCATTTTCACGGAGCTCTGCGAGACCTTTCTGGAGCCAATCGTGCGCAGCCCGGGGCAGGGCATGGGTGACTTGAGGGCACTGGAGCTGCTGCTTATCTGCGCAGGACACCCGCAGTATGAGGTCGGTGCTGTGGACAGGGGCTCTGTGGGTGTCTGCTTCTCTTTCTGCTCTGCCTGACAGTGGCAGTTTAGCTCTCGTTCTTTTCTCAGCTGTAAAAATTCTCAGATATTTTCAGTGATGATGCTGGCTGCTCAGAGTTGCACAGTCTTGCCTGATCTGCCAGGGATTCCTGGTTAATGTGACATATTTACTGGTCTGTCAGGTGGTGGAGATCTCCTTTAACTTCTGGTACCGCCTGGGGGAACACCTGTACAAGACTAATGATGGCATACTTCACGGAGTCTTCCGGCCGTACATCCAGCGGCTCCTGCACAGTCTAGCACGTCACTGTCAGCTTGACGCAGACTATGTGAGTCTCTCTGCCAGCAGTGCCACACCACCCTGTGGCACACCTGGGGCACACCTGGGGCTTTGGGTGTGTGTTTTTGCCTTTGACTTTTGAACTGCATGGCATTTCACTATTTTGCACACGCTTTTTTTGTGGCCTAAAGGAAGGAATCCCTGAAGACAATGATGATTTTGGGGAATTTCGGATGAGGGTATCTGACCTGGTGAAGGACGTGGTGTTCCTGATCGGCTCCATGGAGTGCTTCTGCCAGGTAGCATGTTTTAAGGCCTGTGTGTGCGCACCCATGTGTGTGATGGTGGACTTTCACTGAAGTCTCTGTGTCTTGCAGCTTTATTCCAACCTGAAAGATGGCAACCCGCCCTGGGAGGTGACAGAAGCCGGGCTCTTCATCATGGCTGCCATTGCAAAGAGCATTGACCCGTGAGTGTTGTACCCGCCAGGCGGTGTACCACCTTCACCTTTCATCTGTTCTTCTTGAGACATGCACAAAGTGAAAGTTTAGATGCAGCTGGTTTCAAAAATAGTATCAGATCGACTCATGCCATAAAGATTAGCAAGCGTTATGAGGTTTGTGTAATCACAGTATGCATGGAGGAAGGGAGGAGTTGGCACACCGTAGGGTTGGGCAGTATCCAGTTTTTGATACTTTTAAACCTTTCCCAAATTACACACTGGTATACAGTATTACCGTCTGCCTACCCGTGGGGGATGGGGGTGTCATTTGTCATGTTCTGTTAGTACTGCATGTAATTTTGTAAAGTATTTTTAAGCAGCTGTATTATTGTCACACAATGAAACAACAACAAAACAAATACGCCTACAAACACAACCTTTAAATAAAAGCACAGCCTACAACCTATATATAGCCTATAACAGTAAATTAAACAAAAAAAAAATGTGCATATTAATGTTCCAAAATCAAGACAGGTTGATAAATAGGCTATTATAGGTTTTTTGCTAGAAATATAAGCATATGAACCTTATGAGGTTTGTGGAGAGAATGTAGCAGGCTTGCAGCCTTCCCCACAGAGATGAAAACCTGCTCCGATAGTGCGCACACAGATATTTTCACAGCTTACCTTGCAGCTAGACCCCCCCCCCCCTTCTTTATGGTACTTGGTTCTAGTCCTTCCCTGTCTTTTGCTCCGTTTTATTTATGAATATAAAACATTTCATTGAAGTGATTTGTGGATGTTTTTTAACTGAATTTGCTCAAACATCACTGTATACGCGCTGCTCAGTGCGCGCGCTCTGATTGGCCGAGCCACATGGGAGTTGCGGGTGTGCGTGATGCTTGAACATCTCTTTTCTGTGCAGGGAGAATAACCCGACGCTGGTGGAGGTGCTGGAGCAGGTGGTCCTGATGCCGGAGAACGTTCACATTGCCGTGCGCTACGCCAGCGTCGAACTGGTGGGCGAGATGAGCGAAGTGGTCGACCGAAACCCTCGCTGTTTAGGTGTGTGTGTTTGTGTATGTGTGTGTTGGTGTGTGCACTTGTTAATTTAATTGTGGATGTGCATTGGGCCTTGCACCTACATTCATGTGCATTGTGCTTCCGTGCGTCCAGATCCGGTGTTGAATTACCTCATGAAGGGCCTACGAGAGAAGCAGCTGGCGTCAGTGGCAGCCAAAGCGATCCACAACATATGCTCGGTGTGCCGCGACCACATGGCCCTGCACTTCCAGGGCCTCCTGGACATTGCCCGCGCCCTCGACTCCTTCGCTCTATCCTCGGAAGCTGCTGTGGGCCTCCTCAAAGGTGAACCTCTGCCTGTGTGACGTACGCCCAAGTGCTCTTCGGTCTGTGAAACGCTGTCCCCCTGTGGCAGCACTGCCAGATATTCACCAAAACCTGCTGATCCCTGTTTCTGTGCTCACCATGCAGGCACTGCACTAGTCCTGGCCAGACTGCCGCTGGAGAAGGTGTCCGAGTGCCTAAGCGACCTTTGTGCTGTGCAGGTGGTGGCCCTCAAAAAGGTCAGAGCAGATATTGGTACTGGGTGCGGCACAGCGTTTGGCCGGCTTGCGCTGGACATGCAGCCGGGCAGCCGCGCTGATGTCCGCCCTAATCAGGCATTTGTCACTCTCTGCCTCTGCAGCTGCTGTCTCAGGAGCCAAGTAACGGGGTATCGACCGACCCCACAGTCTGGCTGGACAGACTGGCGGTCATATTCAGGTGCGTTGTAGAGCAACGCCTCTGTGTGAGCACCCAACCTCAATCCTGACTGTAATTGTAACTTCAACCCGCACCTGGACCATAATTCTAACTCTAACCAAACGCACGGTTTGGCTAGACAGGGTGGCAGGCCTTTGTCTGAGAGCTAACCCTAACCCCTGGGACTTCAGCAGTTAAATCATATGTGCCGTTCTGTTTTGTGTTTTTCATCCTTCCAGACACACAAATCCAATTGTTGAAAATGGCCAGACGCATCCCTGTCAGAAGGTCATTCAAGAGGCAAGTCTTTGAAATGTCTTTGAAGCGTTTTCATTTGTGTCGTTCAGTTGCTGCGGTGTGCCAACTGGCTGTAAAATGTACAAGCCAGGATGTTGACGAGACAAGCTTTCCCCCAGATCTGGCCCGTTCTGTCGGAGACCTTGAATAAACACCAGGCTGACAATCGGATCGTAGAACGCTGCTGCCGCTGCCTGCGATTCGCCGTACGCTGCGTGGGCAAGGGTTCGGCATCTTTGCTGCAGCCGCTGGTCACGCAGGTCTGCGCATGCCTGTGTCTGTGTATCCAAGTGTCTGCGGTCTTCCTGTGCATACAGCTGGCAATATGTGAGCGTGCTGTGCCACTCTGCAGATGGTGAACGTGTACCAGGTGTATCCGCACTCTTGCTTCCTGTACCTGGGCAGCATCTTGGTGGATGAGTATGGCATGGAAGACGGGTGTCAGCAGGGTCTGCTCGACATGTTGCAGGTACCTGCCTGTGGTCCTGCTTTGGTGGACTGTTTGAATCATGCCCACTCTTCTGATATGTTAGCTGAGACCAACATTCAGAAAACACGTCTGGTGGGTTTGTGCCCGTGTCCTGTAGGCATTGTGTGTGCCAACCTTCCAACTGCTGGAGCAGCCCAACGGGCTTCGTAATCACCCTGACACTGTGGATGATCTCTTCAGGCTGGTCACTAGGTGTGTGAACCCCCTACCACCACCACCACCACGGGCTTGTTGTTCTGAGTGTGTCACACAATACGTTTCTCTTTCTTGTTCTCAGGTTTGTTCAGCGCAGCCCCGTAACACTACTGAACAGCCAAGTCGTCATCCACATCATCCAATGTGCTGTTGCTGCCACCACGCTGGACCACCGAGATGCCAACTGCAGCGTCATGAAGTTCCTCCGTGACCTCATCCACGCAGGCATTAGCAGTGATGTGCGTTACACCCCTCCCTCCCTCCCTCCCAGTAGAACTGGGAGACCATTGAAGAGTGTGATGGGTGTGCACAAAGCTTTAACCCTTTGAACTGTGTGTGTACGTGTATATGTCCAGCACGAGGAGAACTTCGACATGCGGAAGCAGTTGATCACCCAGGTGATGGCCCAGCACGGTCAGCAGCTGGTAACCCAGCTCATCCATTCCTCTTGCTTCTGCCTGCCTCCTTACGCCCTCCCTGACGTGGCTGAGGTCCTCTGGGAGATCATGCTCTTCGACAGGCCGGTCAGTCCGCGTGGGGCAGTCAACAGCAAGCCATTTCACCTACAACACTATTTTTTTTTTTTTCCATAAGATGGTGCTTTTTTTTTTTTTTTTTTTTTTTTTCTTCCTCCTGTTTTAATGATTCACTGTGTGCTTCTTTCAGGTGTTCTGCCGCTGGCTGGAGAATGCCCTTAAAGGGCTTCCCAAAGAAACGTCAGGAGGGGCAGTGACTGTCACACACAAACAGCTTACAGACTTCCACAAGCAGGTCACTAGGTGAGGGCCGGACTACCTCAATACCATAGCTGCTCAGCACACTTCCCTGCCACACAGTCTATGATGACTCCTTATGAAGTGAAAGGGCAGCCGTACCTGCTAACAGAAGCCCTGTTGCAAGTGCTGCATTTTCTGCAAAGCTCATTTGCTTCTTCTTTCTGTTAAATCGAACATTTGCCAGTAATATTGGTTGGCACTGGAAACAAAGGTTTCCATATTCACAAAATATCTTTTGTGTCCTCCTCTTGTCTGACTGCAGTGCGGAAGACTGCAAGCAGGTGTGCTGGGCGATACGGGATTTCAACAGGTTGTACCGATAGCCGTGTGTCTGCTTGTTCTACCAGAACACCAGGTGAGCACATTTCTCGAGAATTATTTACTTCCTCATACTAAAGATAAGGTGGAAATGCTAGCTAACATATATTAGTCACTGGCACTTAGTGTCTGACACAGTATATTTCTTGATGCTAGCAGATTGTTACATTGCCTGCAGTTTTGCTGTGTACACTCCTTGACATTTAAGCTGGTGGACTTTGCCTGTGTTTTAGGACTATCTTTTGTTTGCAACATTGAGAGAAGACCGCATCAATGAACGAGAAGAAAAATGCACATGACAAAGGAAGCTCCCTCGACAAGCGTGGAAGTCAGCCCTTTGTGGAACGCTAGCCGGACAAGCGACCATGCGGCTTCGCCGGACCAGGGCAGCTATGACCGCAGTGGGGGCGCAGCCGGCAGGGCGTCCGCTTTTCCTTAAGAGGGGAGGGAACTGTTTTCTTGACAATTCTGACAAAGGAAATGGCATTCGCTCTGTTTGCTTTCTATGAATCACAGAAAGACCAAACCAAGGAGGTGCCTGGTAGAAATATGAGACACGCATCTTTTAAACACACACGGATTTAATTTCAGTGGTTGTCAACAGACCGACCTGACGTGATTTCCCGTCTGTGCCATAGAAACACGTACTACATCACAAAGCGAGCGCCAGCCGCAGCGCAGAAAGGCAGCGGGTGGTTGGTGGGACAGGGACAGGGGTCCTCTGGGAACTCCAGCGTCACCTCTGACCTTTTACAACCTTGGCTGGACTTTTACAGTTTTGATTGCCAGGCTAAACTGTAAGACATCAAATGGACTTTGGCTAGTTTGGAATTTTTTTTTTTTTTTTTTTTTTTTTTTTTTTCTCCTCCCTCTGACATCATGATGAATGCGGTAGCTGACAGAAAACATGACATGTTCTGACCTAGCTCTCCATCTGATGTGGTCGCCATCTCATAAAAAATAAAATGTAGGTGAGGACAACTGGTTTCAGGTTTTTTTTTTGGTCGCTCCTGCTGAGACAGAAATCAGCCACTTGATTTCACTCATCACAGCAAGTGTTAATTGCCAGACAGCTTTATAAAATGCTTTGTGAGTGTATACAATTAATATGAAACTGGTCTTCTTTAAATTACCACTGCACCTTTTATTTGGACAAAATTGGACACAAGTGTCTACATTTTCTTTGCTGATGCAGAGAACCATATTTTTCAGTTGACGCAGATGCGTAACAGCCAGCCATACTTAATTTCATAATCACTTAAAGCCTGTTTCTTTACAGTACGCAGTACTGTAAAATATGCAGTAACAATGTATATACAGCCATGTCCACTGCACATATTTGAAATACTGTGTCAACATCATACTGTAAGTACACCATAAAGGGGCTGACTAAACATGATGTATGTCTAAACGATTACATTTACTGTAAAGACTACATAGAATTGCTACTTGAGTGAATTTCATGTCGTTATTCCAGTGTTACATTCATAAGGCCGTAAAAAACCTCCAACACATCAGGCTTCATAGGCTTTATAGTTGTGAACTTTTTTTACTTTGACTGTAAACTATTTGTATATTTACACTGGGTAAATGTTAATGTACAGGAAAGAAATGATAACACTGAATACAGAACCCTTATAGAACTGTAGAAGTTGTGAACCTGTGGAACTGAATGTGTGGTTTATAATCTGCATTATGAATTCTTAAAAATACATGACGCTTGAATTTCAGTAATTTTTTCACAGGTCGCTCCTGGATTAGAAAGTATTCTAAAGTTTTAAGTCCGCCCATTTATGACTTTAGTTTGGTAGTTAAATTCACATAACAGGCTCTTCTGCACAGAAGTGCAGCCCTATATTTAAGGTACGGGATTCCGTGGCCTCAGGGCTCCCATTGATGTTTCTTGGGATTCCACTCTGGTGGGTTTGGTACAAGGAGTTCCTGTTCTCTGTGCCCATGTTTGTGGATTTCTCTCCCCATCCATTGTGGTTGTAGCTAAGAAAGTTGTTCATTTCCTCTGAGCCAGAGTATCCCTCCTCATCACTCATATACATCCCAGGACTTGTGGAATTATATGGGTTCTCTATTTCCTCCTCCTCCTCTTCTTCTTCCTCGCAATATTCCTCCTCTGACATCCTCTCCTTGGGTGCTGATACTGACGGTCCTGCCATGCTGTCTTCGGTTTGAACCTCCACACTTCTGGACATCAGGTTGTTCATTGGCTCTGCCCCCTTTGATGCAGTCTCGCCTATAACAGACACTAATTTGTCTGACCTGTCTGATGCTTTCCCATTGGCTAAGATGGACTGTGACAGACTTCCTGGCGCCGATTCAGATATGACAAACACCGACACATTGTTGAGGAGCTTTGAGTGCTCACCATCCCTGTTCACACCATTTCCGCACCCAAAGTCTTCCTTCTTGACATACACCGCGTGTTTGCTGGATTCTGGTGAGTGTGAGGAGTCGTACTCCATGTAAGCCTCATTGTGATAGGAGACCTCCTCCGTCAAAGGAATCGCCCTCCCAGAGTTGACCTTACCGTGCAAAAAGGTAAAAGTCATTTAGGACCTGAGGACAGGATACTTCCCACTTACACTGTCTTAAAGTATAAAACTGCATGTAGGACATTGTGTGCAATGTATATGAAATGAGTGTTCTTCAGGAATTTAGTAGCGGTAGATTTTCACACTTCTACTGGGGACACTAGTCATTGCACCAGGGACCTTACTAACACAGGATTATACTGACCAGCTTTTATCTGTTATTTCCTATTGTCCCATTTGAAAGGACAGTTTGAAGCAAGCTTGTATAACACTTTAACTTGCCAAATATGTTGCCCATTGACTTCATATTGAAACCTGTGAGTGACTTGTTTAATATAGTCAGTATAGCCCTTCACTGACACCGCCAGCAGTATTACATGTTCACAGCTAAAGCTTTGTTGTCATACAACACAGAGTTCCAGAAACTCATAAAACTCACCAGCTGAAACCACTTTAAGCTCTGTATCATCGGGGGAGTGAGGAGAGAAATGTGAAGAGGAGTTAATAAAATTTCTTTTTTTCCTGCCTTTTCTGGAAATTACAGGGTGAGAAGCAGGGCACACCCTTGCAGGTCACACACACACACACACAAACACACACTAAAAGCCATTCTGTGTCCCCAGTTGACCTGATGATTGCAGGACATTGAAGTACTTGGATATAAATATGTGAGGATACAAAACATTACACATGCACACACAAACATGCAGAGCTTTCTGTGTTTGTATTTAGTAGACCTTGATGTTAAAAAACGGACCCAAGCCTGCTTACTTAATTAATATTGGTCACGGCTCACGCTCTTACCACATTAGGGTGTCTCCCCTGTGCTACAGAGGTCCTGTCCGCAGGGTCTTTTTGCTGTTTTCCCTTCCTGGCTGACCGGAGCAGGACACACAGAGAGATGAACAACAGCAGCAGAACCAGCCCCGTCACCCCCCCGGCTAGCACTGTGTCAGTGCCAAGGCTGTAATGCTGCAGCACCTCGAGTGGGCTTTTTGGAACTGTGGATCAGAAACATGCACAATTCTGTGGGTCCATGAACAGTCCCTCAAAGGCTTCTTCAGCACAATATTTTGCTTGTTCCTCTGGCCTAACACTGCTCTGCACCTGTCTTTAAAGCATTCTGCATACAACAAATTTCCTGTACGTTCAGCACTGCGGAGTTCCGAAGACCTAAAGCAGGTCTCAGGGTGAACAAGTAGCCGGATTTCAAATGACAGCATACAGCTTTAACGATGAGTACAGAACACAGGAGTGTCCTTGTTATGCCTGCTCAATATGAACAGCATTACCTTGTTGACCTTTGTGAAGAACTACGATGTCAACTGATGTTCTTGCAACTTCTCCTGACTCCTGGTCTGTAGCAATCACCTGCAAAATATAATCATTAGTGAGCTCCATGCAGATTCTGGATCTTGCGGTGTCCAAAAACACAATTAAAAGTTAATATACATTATTTGGTAATACTACAACTATTATGTAATTTATTAGTTTTGCTATTCTAAACATCCCAAATATATTAAAATTGTGTTACATTACTTGTAAGAGTACTACACTGATGACTTGATATAACGTTTCGATAAAACATGGAACCACATGTATAACACGGACAGCCTGTGGATCTTGAATTATTGTTCAACCTCTTCAGATCCTGTCACTTTTATTCACTTTTATTTCATAGCATAATATGCTGATTGACTAATACTGGTAGTTAACAGTACATTTACATGGTTAAGTAAACAAAGTTAGTTGACTGCCAGTAGGAAGAAAAGGTTTTGATGTTGGGTGTTCTGTGTGCATAAGCATGTGGTTCTATGTGCGTAAGCATGTGGTTTTACATGTGGAAGTTTATCCTTCTTGATATTTATATAATCTCTGCTGGGCTGCATTGTGTAGATTATAGTGTTCTGTTTGCTGTAACCTGTTGCATATCTAGTCTCAGGATAGTTTCTTACAAGTCAAAAATTGCCCATAAAAGCCCGGTGCTGCTCTTACAAATTTGTTCTGGTGTTGACCCTAGATGCTAACTTCATAACCTGAATCTGATTATGAATGCATGTGGTGAATTAGGGTGAACGTTAAGTTGAAAAACATTGGCTGACATCACATGGGTTGTTTGAACATGTGGTAGAAAGGGTTCCTCCTTAAAAGGCAGCCTCATGTACAAAACAGGCAAATTTTTTGTACCCCAAGGGCCACATTATATCAAGTCACCGTTGTATTCAAGTCAATTTTGATGTTTCCTACCTCAAGAAAATGATTTTCATTAGCTTGAAGCTGATTGGCCCTGGCAATCAGGTGACCATCCTGTGTAATGTGATACACCCTTGTGTAGTTTGACTTTGGCCTCAAAGCATAGTGAATTTTAGGATTTATCCCCTGCAATGAAATTAGTGAAGAAATAAAAACAACAACACTTTTGTATCCTTCATATCTCATGTGCATATCTTGTTTTACTTTACAGGAGACCAATGTACTGTAGAAGTAAACAGAGAGACTTTATTTAACTGTAGCAATGGGGTTTGTTTGCAGTGTAAATATTAATTAACTAGATAGCTGTGGTCATGTTGCATCCCTTGTGTCAAAACCAGTAACAGAACCCACAGAAGGAATAATCTATTTTCAATCTGTCAACTCTTTGACAGTTTGCACCCCTAGGTAATGCTAATCTTCCATTGTAACTGTTCTCTAGAACAATTACATTTTAGTTTGTCAAAGATGTTGCACGTGGTAGATGGTGTCAGTCTGCATGCCCCAGTGCATCATGGGGACTGAGACACTTTGCACGCACATCTATGAAGTCGTTGTCAATAGCCTCCAGTCTCAAAGCAAGGTTCCCATAGGTGGACACCAGTGAGGAAGAGTCTGCCATCTCTTTGATGAAGCCCCTGTAGGTGCTGCTGTTGAACTGGGGAGGAAAGTGGTTCTCAGCCAGTACATGAACCAACGCTGTTGCAACCGTGTACTTTTTTGGGTCGTCAACTTGACAGGCCTGAAGGAAGCAAATGCTGTTAGGAAAGCACAAGACACCCCTTTCTGCACAAAGAAGATCAAAGATCATCACCTTTCAGGTACTATACAGGTGACCCTTGAACTATTTATAAACTAGTTCACAAAAAAGCATTTTGACCCATTCATCCTGAATACAGATGAACTGTAGTTTGCCTATTTTTACATTGTTTCTTGTGGATCATTGCAGGAGAATTTGTAAATAACCCTTCTTGTGTTTTGTTAACCTGTGTAATGCTATACAGTGCACTCTTTCTATATGCATGTCCTCGACATCTACAGACACCATGCTTATAAACACTGTGTGCTTATAAATGTAGCTGGGTCTAACTAACTCAAGATGATGGTGATTGGTCGCCATAAATTATGACATATTGTAGTGCAAAGGACACATGAGAAATTATTTAATGAACACCATTACAGCACATACAACAATTGGTGTCCTAATATTTACAGTCTACAATCTAATGGAAAGTCTCTGTTTTCTGAAAAATATTCTGCTTATTAACATGTGGTCATTTAGCATTCATACGACTCACAGCCAGCAGCTTCTAAGTATGTATGTATAGTATGAAGACTCCAGGGCAGCTCTGATTGTCACTGTAGTGAATCCTTGCCATCTGTTGTTGCTTTTATGATAGCGTAAAGCTCCACGAGCAGGCAAGAGAACAGAGGCTTTTTTATAGAGCACATTGTTTATAGAGTCAACATTGTGGTTGACCGTTTATAGTCTATGCGTCACGTAAAGTCAACATACTATTGGCTACTGACATCCTTGCTTATAGTCAAAGACAGACAGGCCAGGTGACAAGCAAGTGGGACCAACTGACATGCATACTTATAGCCAGAACTTATCACTGTTGCTTATAAACAGAGTTAACTGCCATTTGCCATAACCAGAATTCAAATGGGACCACACATGCAACATGCATGTAAATAGACATACTTATAGGTGGAGTGCACCATACTACTCACATCCATCTAGCCAGAGCTACTGTACCAGTAAAGGCATGCGTCACACACCATGATCTGAAGCTTCAGCATCGGGGTCAGGAGTCTGTTCTCCACTGCTCTAAACAGTGTTATTTCTCCACTCTGATTGCTGATCTGGAACCTTCCATTGTCTGCACCTATTTGTATTCAAAGAGGATTAATATTAGCATTCAAACCATACTTTAATATGCAAGAGCCAATATACAGTGTTGTGAATTGTAAAATTAGAATAGTTTAATTTAATCCCATGGAGAGTTGTCTGTGCAGTTCGGGAGATGTTAATACAGAGGCAGGATGTGATACCTGAAATAATTGTGTACAGGAGGGGGGTTTCCAGGCCCCTGTCTCCATCTATTGCATGGATTGGTCCAGGAGAGAAGTCAAGTGTAATATTCTGCAAAACAGGCATGTGTTCTTCATGTTCTCACATGCAGGAAGCACTGTGACACTCAGGAAAACCATGGAAACCCTTGCAAATTTGAGAGTGAAGCAAAGAGGCATGACCATTCAAGGAAACGTTTACCTCATCCACCTCTGTTACGTTGACGGTGTAGACCGGGTTGGTGCAGATTAACTGTGTGCCATCCTGGGACAAGTAGCGGCAGGGCTGGAACTGTGGGTACTGGTCATCTCCATCCAAGATGTTGACAGCTATCAGTGCTGATGTATTGTACTTCTCCTTGGTGTTCATTTCCTTTGTTAAACGAAACCACAGCCAGAGGTGTCTTAACTCTATGAGTGGTGCTACCATGACACAATCTAGAGATCCGTGCATTCAAAGTCTTCATCAGCATAAAGGAACGCTGGCATACCACAGCATAAATGACCAGTTGCATTAGGGTTTTAGTCTCGTAGTCCAAAGGCCTAGATAGAATCACGTTGCCACTGTTGGGAAGGTCTATCCTGAAAAAGCTGGAATCAGGCTGCAAAGAGAGAGTGTGGAAAGTGAAGATACAAAGTCCCACAAAACCAGCATGGCTGTGTCATCAGGGCAATGTGACAGCAGTGACATAACATACCAATGATTTGTCAATAACGTAGATGATAGTGTCATCATCTGCATCTGTGGCTTTCACAATGAATACAACAGAGTTCACCACAGCCAGCTGAGAATATAAAACACAAGGTTGACGGAGACCATAACTGACATTTCACCTTTACATGAACAATCAGATCCTACATCAGAAATATACATGGGCAAGAAAATTCAAAGGCACGGTCTTTATATAACAGTGCAACCTTTGCCTGTACAATTAAATAGTCTCAGTCTTGAAAATGTATTGGTGACATTCTCACCTCACTGATGTCTACAGGCTGAATTGTCTCTTCTACAAACACTGGCTTGTTGTCATTTTCATTAAGGATTTCAACCATGATTCTGTATTCACTCTAGAGGAAGAACAAATTGATGTCTGAATTTTTCATAAACATACAGTATGTATGTACATATATTTTTGTGTAAATGTTACAAAATCATGACTGAAAAAATGTAAGAATATCATCAAAGTATTAAATATTCAAATGCTTATGAAGGCAGAATTACAAACAGCATACCTGTATTGTTTCATCTTCATAGCATGTTAATGCAGCCATTAAAACTGAACCATGGACCTTTGGTGCAATACAAGTAAACTCATTCAAACAAGAGTAACTGTAAATTTTAATGGCAGTCAGTCCCAACAATATGGCTGTATGGAATAAACATTCTTTAGCAGGAGAAGGGTTGAACTACCTCTCGATCAAGCTCCCTTGAGAAGGACGAATTGAGTCTGATCGTTTTGTCCTCCAGGAAGAACCAGTCGGCGTTGTCTCCGGTGAGGTGCAGACGAATGCCGCTGGACTCCAGGTTGCCTGCGATGCTGAGGTTAGCGATAAACTCCCCTGCCGGACTGTTTTCTTTAACTGTCGCAAAGATGTCTTCACCGCCAAGGCACAAGCTGGCTGCCAATGAAATTAATGGAAATTTAATTGCAAATGACACCAGCACCTTATCGTCCATACCTATTTTCCGTTTTAGAAAATGAAAAATATATGAAAAAAATTAGTTAACACACAATTCTTGGAAAAAGTTTAAATGGAGAAAAATGTTGTGATCCAGAGCCATTCCAGGATTATCCAAGCATTACCCTAAACAGAATACTCTAAAGCACAATACTGTGACAAAATGGTTCGTTAATGCCATACAAAATAATCAATGTTGTGTCACTAAAGCAATAAGATAATAAAACTTAATGTTACATCAGGACAATCCTTGACAACAAAGCAGGTGAATGCACTGAAAGCGTACTGTAAAAACTCTTCTACATCTGGAGTTCATATGCAACTTTCCAGTCCAGTGAATGATTTCTTTTGATAACTCTGTAATGAGAAGATTACTTTCTGGCTGCTTGGTACATGTAGTTTATTAGTAACACTGTGCTGAGGAGATTACCTCTGACTACTTGGTAAATGTTGTTTATTGCCAGTTGGCAGAGCAGTATGGTGCACAGCTTCTGCATTATTGGTGTTCCCAGTCCTCCACTTCAGGTCATATGGAGGTTGTACCCTGAGATAAAGACAAGCATCTCTGACTTTTCCAGACTTTTCAGGACCATTTCTCTTTTTGGTCTTTTCAGGTTTATTAAGCTCTGCTCTGTTCAATGATAACAGCTTCCAGAGCTGTAAAGCAGACCTTGAGAGAGGTAGTAAGTCACCAAACATCCCCTGAAGGGTTTTTTAGACTGCTCTGTAATGCCCACAAATCCATCTTAGACTTTATTTGTCTTAGGTTACCCAGGGGAATGAGTGAAGCTCTTCAACACACTCAGACAATAATCCCATGCCAAGGAGACAGCCGGTACGTGTTCACAGACCCTCAAGTGACAAAAGAGACAGCAGACAAAAAAGACACCAGATATGTGTTCTGAACCCAACTGATAGGGTAGAGAGCAGGTACGTGTTCACAGACTGTCACATGACACAATAGACACTAGATTCATGTCGATAGACAAAACAGAAGGTATGTACTCACAGTCCCCAGTCTGTGTTGGTCAAAATGGTAGGACATGGGATAGAACAGGATAGGATAGGATAGGATAGGATAGCCAGATTTGTCATCCAGAGATTGGGTCGCCAAGGCCTCCCCCCAGGACCGCCACCCAATCCACAATGTACCGGCCCCTTATGCTCCTTCCTGCGGGTTGGGGGCCTACAGGAAAGTGAGCCTATGTCGCTATTTCGGGCTGAACCCGGCTGGGTCCTGTGAGCATGGGCCTGGCCACCAGGTGCTCACCTGCGTGCCACATCCCCAGGCCTGGCTCCAGGGTGGGGCCCCGGTAACGCCATTCCGGGCAACATTATGGTCCTTGATATTTTGTATTCATAAGGGGTTCCTGAACCCCTCCACTGGAAGGAGACCCCAGGGAAGATCCAGGACATGTTGAAGGGACTACGTCTCCCGACTGGCCTGGAAATTACTCAGCGACAGTTAC
Source organism: Chitala chitala (assembly GCA_025773905.1). Classification (NCBI taxonomy): domain Eukaryota; kingdom Metazoa; phylum Chordata; class Actinopteri; order Osteoglossiformes; family Notopteridae; genus Chitala; species Chitala chitala. The sequence goes on along the minus strand of JABJVR010011599.1, from coordinate 19,434 downwards.
AATTAAATCCCCCAAAAGAGCTGGAGGAGGTGTCTGGGGAGAGGGAAGTCTGGGCATCTCTTCTAAGACTGCTGCTCCTGCAACTCAGCCCCGGATAAGTGGCAGAAGATGGATAGATGGATGGACGGACAGGACAGGACAGGACAGGACAGTGGTTTTATTGTCATTTTAGCCATAAACAGTTTTTAGAGTACACAATGAAATAAAACAATGCTCCCCCAGGACACCAAGTGCTACAAGATGTAAACAAAACACAGATAGCAGCGCCATCCAGACAATATTAAAAGAAAAAGGAAACTGGATTTTATCAGACACAAGCAGATATTTGGCAAGATGTAGTTCCCCATTTATAACTCTGTGTAAAAATTACAGATAAAATGTGACACCAATGTGACGTATGTGGTAGGGAATGGTGCATTTTTTTTTATAGTCCATATTGGCCAATCTTGTGTTGACAAGATTAAGTTCTCAGTGTGTGAGCACACATTAAATTGTACCTGCTGCATGACAATCACATGAGAATCACTTCATCTGGGAAACCTTGTCTGAAAGCAGGGCCCCTATGTTCAAATTTAATACTCTGGGCGTCGTTTTCTGTGACACATGTGAAAGAACATCCATGACAAAAGTCAGACCTCATACATCAGAACCGGCAACACTGTTAAGATGGTTCTGCTGCAAGCTTTTTCTGGAAACATAAGAGGATTTGTGATGGATGAAACAGACCATCACATGTTTGGAATGGTTCGATTCCAAAGTGGGCTCAAGGGAAAAGCAAAGCAAAGCAAATCCTGTGTTTAGATGTTTCACTATGATGACACAAGTATTACCTGCTCAGCAAATAAATTAAAATGAAAGTGCACTGGAATATATACAGTGTATAGTTTTGAAATGTTTCTATTTGAGTTAAGAAAAATAAAAGTATACTTAATACATGTGTTAATGTTTTAAGTCATATGACACATTTTCTCTTCCAGCCTGATCATAAGGTAATTATAAATTATAAATTAAATAAATAAAAAAAAAAATATATATATATATATATATATATATTTTTTTTTATAATATAAACTATTGGATACTGCTTCCAAAGCAAATTGATTTTATTCACATGTAACCCTACATTAACCTTTCAAGTATTCAGAGACATTTTAAATTGTTAAAATGTAACATCTTGAAGTTAGTCTAATAGACAATGGCTACTGTTCTGTCTAAACAGAATAACTTGTTGATGAATGACATGTACATGGCCATCAGAGAAGATTAGTGATTAATTCAGCACATATTATCACACTGGACATGTGTATCAGATTATGGGATTACTATATGTGGCACAGTGTCACTGCCCAGTACACCTGCTCTGCACGTTCACTTTATTGTGTGTTTACCAGCACACGTGTTTGTGTGTACACATACATCCTGGATACATATTAGGTTCTTCTTCTTCTTCTTGCATACCTAGCAGGCCACATTGCTCCCCCATGAAAGCAGGATGTGAGAGAGATGCCTTTAGCAACATTTGACCCTGTGCAGCCAAAATCCACACAGTTACAAGGCAAGAGGATTAGCCCAGTGAGCTAAAGTCCCATGTCTCTGGTCCAAATTTTCAAGGGACTAATCAAACTCTTGTCCTGGCAACCAGGTTTCCCTAGCATAGCAGTAGTACTTACTCCACTATAAAGGAAAGGCTGGATGTACCATCAGGGTGAGTACCCAAGGACTCTGCACATTATAATTTAAATACTTCCAATAACAGTTAAAGTCGTTATATTAGGGAGGGAGATGTCATCCTGGAGCCCACTACAAATTTTATGCATACATACGGGCAGAACCTACATTTCAGAGTGCTACATTTTTTATGGCTGATCTACACAGACGACAGTTTTGAACCTTGCGCGTAACACACCGGATTTATGTTTTTCTGTGAGTTCGGAGTCGCATTAAGTGAATGCCGAGCATCGGGGCTTCAAAGGCATGCAGCAGATGGCCGTGTTAGAAACGGAAGGCGTCCGTGCCAGCCGGATTCCTTCAACTAACTCATTAGCCCACATTCACAAAACAGACAAAAAGACCAGCAACCAATTAGCACTAACTGATGCTCACAGTTTGTGCGCACCCGTGAAATTCTGTGCTATTAAAAAATTCCTATCGTGTCAAAGCTACCACAAACACAAACTGTAACTCAGATTAGCAACATTAATTGAAAGTAATGTCAACGATTTCGTGGTTCATTTATATCAATGTTCTATTGACGTATATTTGTTTGGCACTACAGACACTTCAAATAATTCACGCAGCAGTTCTAATATTTATGAAGCGCACACATGATAAGTAACAACATAATCTACATTAATTAATATGATAATCCATTCATTTTTGAACGTGTTATAACTGAAGTAAGATACACAGAGCAATGATAAGAATAGACAGGCACCCGACAGTCTTAGAAGGACACATAAATACTTCCTACTTACCCCGTACTGTATATTGGTCCAGTAGTGTAAGTACTGTGGGGCAGAGGGGCTCAAATTCGGCCGGGTGTCCCTCTGTAGTGCGTCATAGCGGCCAACTTGTGTGTTAGACACAATCGGTTTTCTGGAGAAGATCCCGGCCGAGAGCTGCGCGTTTTCAGAGCATTAAGACGCACTAAGGCAGACGCGGCTTAGGAGGCATTTCCAAGAGGAGATAACTGGCACTAACTGGATGGGGGTTAAACCACGAGGGCAAAAGGAGAAGAAGGCTGCAGGACGCCGTGCCAAGGCAGCAGCGCAGTACAGGAATGTCACCCCAGCAATGATTAAGAGATGTCTCACTAGACGTCATAGCAAGTGTCCAGTTTGTGGAAACCATGGTGCATTTTAAAACGCCAGAATACACAGTGCCGAATTCATGTTTATTTAGCCTTTCACCGTTGATAACTATTCTATATTCCACGAGTTCATCGCAGTACCCAAATTACAACTTTTGTTTCTTAAAAAAAACTGAAGTTTGTTTTCTCCAGGTTTGATGCTACAAAAATCGTATTGATTCTATACTTTCCTTGTTGTATGTGGTAAAATTCATCCATCCATCCACCCATCCATCCATTCGCTATACTGCCTTATACAATTGAGGGTCGCGGCTGGTAAGATTCAGTTTAATGTAATAATCGAATGAATTTATAGTGATCTCCACGAAAAACTCAGTCTAACACATTTTGTAATGCTTAGTATAATTCTCAGTACTCTTGTGCGTTTTGTAAGCCTTAAAAATACGTGTACTCTATCCAGTTGAAGATTCAGGATTTGACTCATTTTAAATGTTTTTGGTTCATCTTCGTTGAGTGACTTTTGACTTCATTTTCATACTTTATTTTTTACACAGAATTGTAATTTACGTATAACATCACATCATTCTTATTGTGGTGTAGTACGTGCAATTGTGGCTCCGTTGTGAACGGTGATATTTAAAATAAACTTGAGTTGAAATTTTAATGTTTTTCCGAATCACCCCTAATGACGCTGCTCACCATTAACTTATCTCACCACCAGAGGGCACTACATTGCTTTTTTAAAGTATTGTAATTAGTCACTCCAGCACATTTCTGTCCCACACCTCAAAAATTTTAATAAAATAAAATTATTTTAAAGCGTCCATGACAATGTTGTACTTGTCTTAATGTTTTTTTTCCTAATTGCGGATGAAATGTATACCGTTTTTATTGTGTCGTGACCAGTCTCCTTGCCTGCAGAGGAGACCGCGTCTCCACTCATCTTGCGGACTTGGCAGAATGGCTAGTAGTGTGACACCGCTGTCCGCTCAAAACCAAAACCAAGATGTGTTGGCTGGGTGTTTTCTATTCACAATGCTAAAATAACACGTGTTAACTTAATCCATTTCTCATATCAGCGTACCAGTGGAACAATAAGAGATAAAAGTAACGAGACGATTTAAAATTACCGTTAGTATACTGATATGTGTTTTTGTGATAAGAACATTGTTTTTATATCAAATGTCAGACTAATTAGGTGCAGTTTATGGATAATGGACATTAAATCTTTTCCGGTTATTTTAAATAAAAATTTCAATGATAATTATTTTTTAGTGTGCAGACTATACTTTAGTGACAACTCTCCAGGAAAATGCATAAAAGATGTCCACAGCTGCCACGGGCGTGGTCAACACACGTGTGCCTTCCTGTGTGGCGACAACGCTGATCAGAGAGCCCATATCTTGGACAAAGTTAGAGCTTCTGTTCCAAAGTAGGAGGAAGTAGCCCGTCTTACGTTCAGTCTAAATAATTCAATGCAATCACTATGTCACTAGTCTGCTATTAGTCCTGGCTGTTTCATTAAGCACGCTAATACTTTTTCATTGAAAAAATCGAGTTAAGTCAAAAAGGAGAAGTTTGTTTAACATCTTTTAAATTAGTTATTTCCGTTCTTCAGTCTTGTCCGAACCGTCTTCACCTCTATGCTGCCTTGTTTCGTCACAATAGACAACATCGGTACCAGCACAGAGGGCGCGGGGCGCGTTGGGGGGCACCCCGGTTTTCAAAGTGCCACCACTTGGCCAAATTCCACTCCGGAACTCCAATCCGGGTTTTATTACAGATAGATAGGAGGTGGATCCAGAGCAGTCCGCGAGTCAAAGAATCCCGAAAAGAAAGGAGTTCTGCAGGACTTTAAGTAGGTTGGTCAGGGACCGCACCAGAAACCGTGCGTTCCCCATAATGAACAATGACAAAAAAGTAAAATAAATAAACAGCACAATAATCGGATGGGCGAATTGCTCTAAATAGAGGAAAAAAAAACATCGTAACAATGTGTTTAGGGTTAAAGTTGAGTGGTCAGAACTGTTGCCAAAAGTTTTGTGTTGATTTGATGTACTGCTCCCAGTGACCGAGATAAAGGGCATACAATGAATAAATGGTTGTCTGACTCCTGCTAGTGCTGTGACGGTCTTGCAAAGTGAAAGTGCGATTAATTCCTGAATTTCTTTTTGCAACAACTTCAATACAGCACCGCGTGAGCTCTATCCTGGTTCTTGGTACTCTTGGTTCAGTGAAGATTTGGATCCGCAACATGGGTGCGCTCAGGATTAGACCCATTTTCTCTTTTCATTTGTGTGCAGTCGTATTTACGACTCTTTCCTTATTAATAAAGGCTCAACAGGACAACACCTTTCCATACTACGACGACGAAAACGGTAAGGTTGAAAACGAGCTTATAATAGTTCATTTTTAAATGTTGTTAACTACAAAATCTTGACATGTTCATACTCATGTTTGTGTAATATTTAATTAAATGGCAGTATCCCGAATTTATCATTTCATTCTATAATTTAAAAGAATGAAAACAAAAACAACAAATAATTGAGTCCGTGCAATAGGTAGTAAGGTACACGTTTATGTAAGGTAACTGAATGTTGCCGACTTAGCTTGAATAATGGTACATGACACATACTGACCTTTGTTATTTCGCCATTCTCAGTACGGTTGTCTTTGCACCTCATACACGACATTTTTCTTTATATAGACTGCGATTGCATGTACCCGAGCTTTGCTGAAGTTTAACTGTACCGGTACTCACAAATGCATCACCTGAGTAATCTTGCCGGCATCAAGTGACATCATAATCACCAGAAGGCAAATCCTCAACAGGCTATTTGAGTCTTCCTCAAAAATAAAGACCACTTTCATCTGCAGTTTTTGTCACCTGCCTCGTATTTCATTCAGCTGTGCGTCCACTCATTTTCAGCTGATGGTTTGGGTCTTGTTTTGAATAGCTTTTTAATTAGAAGCATCTAATTTCTGTGGACCATGGCTATGACCTCTTAAAGGCCTGGCTCAGCAAATACGTCAGTGGTTGAAGATGCATAATACCAAACTTCAAAGTGCTGAATGTCTCATGTGTCAGTACAGTGTGTTGCATGAATGTTCAGACAAGGGGTCCCTTCATTTTTTTAAACTCTTTCTTTGAGGTGGGGGGGGGGGGAGTACATTGTAAGCTCTTCATCACACTTTGGCTTTCTGAGCCAGAACTTCCTGCCATGTTAATATGTTCCATCTGCTGAGTGGACAAGAGCTTCTCTAATGAGAACATCAAAGAGGCAGGAGAACCTCCTGACAGTTGTGTTCTGCACATGCATACCATCCTGCACATACATATCCTCCAGTCCAGAAAAAGGCTTTAACCACCCCAGTAGACCTTTTGCAGTATGTTCAGTTCCTGTCCCTCCCTAATTTTTCCATTCGGTGTTGGCGGCTTGCATGTTTTTCTTATACATCTCCATTATCACCATTGCTGTTTTCATGAATGCTGGAGGTGGCGTTCTTAGAGTACTACAGGTCGCAAGGAAAACTCGGTGAGAGCCAGTGATGAATGAGAAGGTGAAGCACGTGTATGTATTGAACATCATTATTTATGTAGTGCTTATTCTTGCCGACTCTCATATATCAAATATCTGTCATACCACTTGTTTTAGTGGAGCTGCTGCTGCATGAGTACAGTCTACAAAGCTGCAACAGTGTGGTCCCTGAGCCTGCAATCTTAAAGGGTAAACAAAGCTTGCATTCTTAAGTGTTATGTTATGGATTGTGTAAATTCTCACCTCCAAATGAGTTGACATCCATAATCATTATGCCACTGATAATGTAGATTGTTACTGGTCGGTAGTATTTCACATCCTTATTCTCTGTGCAGTGAGTCTGGCTTTGGATGACAGTGTTTTTAAACATGGCATTGCATCTTCAGGTTAGGCAGTATCCATAACCAATGTAGCACAAGCCTTGTGAGCTGTAGGAGCTTAGATATAGGACCCAGAGGCCGAGAGGGTCTGGAGTTTCTGTCCCGGACCATGGTTTCCCAGTGGCTATACTGTACGAGGTTTGGATTTGACTGTGGTGTTAATGTGATCTCCAAATCCAGGGGAGCCCTGCACAGTGTCTTCTGTTCTGGTAGCTGTGTTTCTTCGCTTCCTTACTGCCTGGGCACAGAGGAAAGTCCAGCTGCTAGCCACTCCGGAAGCAAGTGACGGCATCTTGGACATCTGCCAGACAGTATTCTATCAGATCACGGACAGAAATTTCCCTTGTGTTTAGCTTTAAACCATATTTACTGCCACTAAGTGATGAGTGCAAACATCTGCTACACACTGTTCTCACATCACAACGGACCCTGTGCCCTCTTCTGAGCATCTCACTCATACACTAGAATTGGATGTTCTGAAAAAGTGTGCTTTGAACATGCATGCTGTGTTTGCAATTAAATTGTGGTAGTTTATGTTGTTGATGGGTGTCAAGTATTATTCACACTGGGTCTAGACACCTTTTGTATACCTTCCCCTGTTCACCACCCTGGTATGAGAGAATCCATTCAGTTTCAGCAGTTGGATGATGTAACCCCCTTGCTTAGGCCTGGAGGTATTATGGTGCATTAACACTGTCTCCCGGTTGGGAAGTGGTGAGTGGAAAAAGCCAAGCCAGAATATGATACAGGAATATAGTGTTCATGTACAAAAAACAAGATTAAAAATGGTGGTGGGCTGTGTGGACCCATGGGGGGACTTGGATAGGTGGAAAATCAATTACATAGTGTATCTCCTCCAGAGGTCTTCATTGCTGGAACACACGAACCAGACAAAATGTATACATAAATACAGACACAAACATTTGTGTACACCTGGCATCTCCTCTATTACTGGTGACATTTCCACTGCTCAGAATCTCACTTTGTATAGTCCTTCCTCTGCATGCCTTTCAGTCTGATTCCTTTATGCAGAAGACGTACGTGTGCGTGAACAGAGTATGGACGTGTACCGCTGATCTGCACGTGTGACATGTCAAATGAGTGTTGACCAGGGAATAAACTTGCCAACACTGATCAATGACAAAGTATTCAAATGCATTGATATGGGTTTTTAGCCCTGTGTTCTGAGTGTGATACAGGCATCAGATAGAGAATATAAATTTCAGTTTTCATGTGTTATTAATTTTGTGCTGGTTTCGAATGTACTTTGAAGAAAACCAGATGCTGCATGTAAACTTTTTCGCTGCTTAACAAATTTGGACATAAAGTAAGTACGTTATTCTTTTATAACTGAAAACGGGACTCTTTTTGAGCATTCAATGGAAGAATCACAAAGAGACCCTTGTAAGGGTTTGAATCGTTTTACCTGTGGCCCCTCTGCAGTGTCTATTATGTCTTATTCCAGTACATCGCCACATATTTGACTGCATTCAGGAAGTTGGGCCACATACCGAGCTCATCTTACGACTGTTTGCTCCATTATCATGCTGCTGGTGGGAATCTCGTCACCTCCATTCATGGTTTTTTTTCCCCCCGCTATGAGCTTCAGCAATGCTGGACACGTAGTGACACAGATGTTACCGAAAGCTGCAGAGTTGGACACAGCATTATTTTTACCACATGAAACATTCTAATCCCCAAATCCCCCTGAGGTGAAAAGTGCCAAATGGATCGGTTACTGGTTGGCAAACGCATAGTGGGATTGTAATTATCCTTTTGTTTCTCACCAACAATGAGGAAAAAAAAAGAGTAGACTGTAAAATGTCAGAGTTGAGACAGGCCTCACCACATCTGCATGATCTGTGTCATGTCATCAGGGAAAAATTCCTCAGTGTAGGTTTTTATTGAAAAGCTTTTGAGAATTGAGAGTTTGCATGGTCTTAGTGGTGGATTAGCCATAATGCTCGTGTGAAAGATATTATTACTGTGTGAAAGTGGGAGGCCTGCCATTCTCACTGCAAGAAAGACTGTCACTGTTCAAGATGCGTTTTGTATGATGAATAACATTTAGGCAAAAATAACTGTGGTGGACGCAAACCTCTAACTTCTCATTGTCACGCAGCCTATTTGAGGGCCCTGGAATACTACTTTGACTTGGGGGTGCAAAGATGATTTCCCCTTATGTTTCATTTTCAGTTATAGACCTGTTAGAAGCACTGAATGTCACACGGTCCCTCAAAGGAGTCACCAAGGCCAAGGGCCTGGAGCCAGGGGTCCCAGCCTGGAAGTTCCGGCAGCGAGTCCCACACCTCACCCTGCCACGGGATTTCTCCATCTACTTCCTGAGCACGATGCAAGGCTCCATTGGCTTCCACTTTGTGGCCCGGCAGGTGAAAAACTCAGATGCGACCCTCATCTCGCTTATCTCACCCACCGCCATGAAGCAGGATGGTCAGCCCCTGGTCCGGCTATCCTCCAGTTCCCGATCCAACCAGTTGCGTTTGGACTACCGCAGCATGCGCAGCTCGGAGCCTGCCAGCATTGTCTTTCCTGGCGGGACCCCCCTGGCCAATGGGCGCTGGGCTCGTGTGGCGCTCAGCCTAGAACCTCACAGGGTGGCACTCTTCATTGACTGCCAAGAAGCTGTCATGTTTGAGAAGAGCCGCAGTGAGGAAGCCCTCAGCCTCGTTCTTCCTATCGACTTGGAGATCACCTTCGCCAGCATGCCTGGGGACAAGGCGAGCAAGTTCTTGGTGAGTCACTGGACTTTGAGTTGGACCATCTGGCCCCAAAACTAAAGCCACCTGACATTTGTTCTATTCGTTTTATCAGTCATCTTTTACAAAACTCATCGCAGAACAAATGGAAGTGCCTCTCACTGTTCTGTTCTACATTCTGTCCATTTACAATGTAATGTTATCATATGTTAGGCAATGCCACTATAATGCTCCATTGGCATGGTTTCCAAGTCTCTCCTTGTGAATAATGAATGACTGAGTTGTGAGAATTAATCTTTAACATGTGAGACTAATTGGGTTTAAAGGCAATGGGTGGCTCCTGACCTGCGTTGACATGCTGGGCCGATTTCTTTGAACCCTCTAGTCACTGGAGTCCTGATGCAGTGGAATGTGTCAGTTTGGTTTTTATAATGTATTTGGTAAGGTACAGCAACTGTAGCTACACAGCATGAAATGTGGGAAATGTGGAAACTATCTGAGATGTGTGTGGACCGTTGCTATGAAACTCTTTGATGCATCAACAACCAATTTGTTTCTTGAATTTATGACGTTCCCTATGAGGTGAACTGAGAACCTGCGGTTAATCACATAACCTGAATGTACAACAAAATTTATTGTGAATGCAAAATAACAGCTTGTTTTTCTGAGCTGTGACTGATGCTTTGCTCTGTGTTCTTAGGGTTATATGCAACGGGCTGAAGTCTCCACTATAGGATTTCTGAGACGTCCTTGGGATTGTGAAAACCTGACAGGTACCATTTAGCTGTGTCACTGGTGCTGGCCTAGAGAAACACTACACATTGTCTACTTTGCATTTTTTGTTTTTTTTGGGTAGTAGTAATAGTAATGGCTGCTATGAACTGGTGGAACTAATTTAATAATCTCTAACTGTTGTAGATGTCATTCCATTTATTAATAATTTACCCCTCTTCCCAATGCCATTCCCCTAAAGAGGATTGGATTCAGAAACACCTGGCATTCTTACACTATCTAATGTCGTAGTTGTATCGTCTATAGATGGAGCACCTGCACTCTGTGAATGAGCAGACTGAAGGCACCCTGGTTTATCTCAGATTAGTTTCTAATCATGAGTCCAGGTAGTTTTCTACACCTGGAGTATACATGACCACATAAATCTGTCATCAAATAGAAGAGCTGCTGCCTGTAGGAGGTCCTGTGTTTTTCCTAGATGCAGCTGATTTAAAAAGATATAAACACATGGTGGACATGATATCTCTCTACAAAGAACACAGTTTTGTGGCTGGCAGCCAGTTTCATCAAAATTGGGCAGACCACAGCTGGATGAGTTGAAAAGGATCTAATTAGTTGAGAATGGAACTTCTGGATACTTGATGCACTGTCTGTGAAATGCTCATGAAGCAATGTTGGTGAAAGTCCTTACTCAAAAAGGCCTGGAAAACAAAACATGGCCAAGTTCCTGCTGCTACACAAACACGTGTATTGAAAGAAAACAGAGATTACAGATCTCCACATTCACGTCTTTTTGAAGGTCCTGAGGTTTACAGTCCTGCCCTCAGTTTGGCTTTGAAGTTGCACTCTCCCACTCTAACCCCCATGTTGCTATGTGACTGTGCCTCCCCCATAGAACAGGGGGCCAACAAACACTGCATAATTGTGTTCATCATGCTCTAAGGCAGACACTGTGGGGATCTTTGATTTTTCCCCCTACCTGATTTTCCTCCACCACCCAGATGGCCCCCCTTTTTTCCAGGGTCACTGACTGGTGTTACAGGGGTTCTGTTCAGCACTTTTGAGTCTTTAAAAAGAGGTTTTTAAAAATGGATGTTTAAAGAAGCCAGTTAGTTTATATTTCTAGTATAGTATTTGACACAACTGAACTGTAAACTGCACAAGTCGGTGGGTCTGATTATTTATTTGATAACTGTTACACCTCTAAACTGAGATAAGAAATAAGTGTAGCATGTAAGGGTGTGCAAGAGGTATAGTCGACGGTAAAATCTTAATTGTTGTCTTAACGACGTACGAGCTCACGTTGTGGAGTACAAAAAATGCCTTATTCACGGACTCGCTGCGTTGTGCATCATACAGCACGCCTACGCGTGGGCTAGAGGTTAAACAAGCATAGGTGCCGAAAATGTCATTACTTAAGTTAAAATGAGTGAGCAAACAGCACCAGGAGATGGTATATAAACACCACCAGCCTCGCTATCTAAGTATTCAGATTTAATTGCTAGACGTGGCTCAACTTCACTATCATGGAGATGGTTTGACTTTAAGAAAAGTATGCAAAGTATGTCAGAAATCGGTCGCCGTTAAAGACAGATCGACAACCCTCTTCTTTTCTCCTCCTGCGAACTAACCACCGAACCAGTGTTTTTGTATTTTTACTTGAATGCTTCAGTTTTAAGTAAATAAAGACCCGTTTTGCTTAAATGTTGTTTCCACTGATATCATTAGTAAGCAACTGTTAATATTCTGTTAACAAGACCGATCTAGTATAATACAATATTTTTTCCCAAACACTTTTGAAGGATGCACTTTTGAAATATTGGAAAAATCCCATAATATCTCATAACCCTAATAGCATGCATTGTTAAGCGATACCACGTTATCCAGACAGAATCAATAACAGCTCATTTTCAGGGACGTCATGTTTTTAATTTATCTAGTAGTGTAATGTAGACTTTGGGTTACTTAAAAGGCAATATATAGAGCATGACCCATGAAATGCTCCCCATCAATCATATTAATCCTTCACTTTGCATCTGCTGACGTACTTGAACATTTTTTCATCTGTATGTCATGTGCCTGAGTATTACTTACATCCTCTCTTGACTTTATAGTCTGCTGTCTTTTTCTAGACAAAGGCTTAGTGTGTGTGTTTGCTGGGAGTAGTGTTATGATACAGTATTATTTTCCTGTTTTTAGAGAGTTGTAAAGGTTTTTAAGTGTTGGACACTGATGTTGCCTTTTTGGTATCTGCTTTACTATGTTTGTCTTTGTTTCCAGATTTGCTGCCTCCTTCCACACTGAGTGAGAAGTCTGCGGACACTGTCAAGGACTATCAAAGTGAGGAATTACTCAGCATGGACATGCAGCTGCATTCAGACGTAGTGCACGATCAGCCACAGCGCAGTCCACTGGGGCCCCCAGGTTCAAGGCAGGGTGCTAGAGCACCCCCCAGTGACCAGGAGGAGAGGCTGCGGAGGCTGGAGGAGCAGGTGGATGGACTCAGCGTCATGCTGGACATGATGAAGGCTCAGGTAGGTTCTGTATCTGAAAGTAATGAAGGCTCAGGTGTGCGTTGTAACTGGACATGGTGAGGGCTCAGGTATGCATTGTAACTGGACGTGGTGAGGGCTCAGGTGTGCGTTGTAACTGGACGTGGTGAGGGCTCAGGTGTGCGTTGTAACTGGACGTGGTGAGGGCTCAGGTGTGCGTTTTGTTTTGGTTTTATTCCTTCGTTCATCATGAAATATGACAGAAAATGACATATATGGCAATGTTTGTCGTCAGTTTGCTGGTTATTACTTGAATCCTCTATCTGCTGTGTGTAGAACACAGACTTGATGACCCGAGTTCGGTTCCTGGAGTCCTGTGAGTGCCGCAGGCCCAGTTGCTTGTGGGATGGCGAGGAGGTGGAGGACGGCAGGCGGTGGGAGACAGGCCAGCACTCGGTCTGCACATGTGTCGCGGGCAAAGTGCAGTGCTCCATTTCTGATGGTAAGTAGTCCTCCTGTCTCCCATCATACTCCTGTGTGTCTTTCTCCTCATCTTCTATATCAGGAATACAGAAGGAAGAAACTTGAAGCTGTCCCATCAATAAAAAATTGGAATTTTTTTGTCTACTTTACTAAAATATTCTTAAAAGATACAGTACTTTTAATGTCAACTCTGTTACGCAGACAACCTCTGAAGAACATGGACTTCGATGCTTAATGCAGTCATATTTAAAATGTGTGATTCAGCCTTGGCTTTAAAGGTGTTCCTCAGGTTTTTTAAAAGTTTAAAGAAATCATTGTGAATTTATAAAGAATTGGTAGAAATTGTTTTTTCTGTGACTTATTTACCCTTTCCATTGAGTCTGTCATCATTCATCAGTGTGAATGGCAATCAGAGCTTGACTTGAGGCAGTTCTGAACAGACTGGTTTCCCTGCAGATCCCTGTGTGTCGAACCCTTGCCTTAATGGGGGGGTCTGTGTCCTCATGACCTTGGACACTGGACAGACCCCCCCGGGATTTAGGTGCACATGTCCGCCCTCTGCTGCAGGGCACTTGTGTGAGACACTGGTGACGCAGGTATCAGTTGCGTGTTGTAGACTAAGGTGTACATGCCAGTGTGATGTAGATTAGCTAAAGTAGCATTCTCCTCTCCTCTATAGTGATCTACATCTCTGTTGAGAAGTCTTTTTATAAACCTTACTCCCCTATTTAGATTTTAAACTATCTCTGTTGACCTGTAGTATTATTGAAGCATCATTTAATGCCTTTAGATTTTAAATTGGCCTGAGATTCAATTAGAAGTTTCAATTCTGTGTTATAATTCCTTCTAATACATGAAATTTTAGCAAAAGTCATGTTAGTTTGGCTTCTCTGGTGTGGGGGTGGTCTTTTAGAGTCCATATTAAGGCATCAGCATTATAGGAGTTTGGCTTGGACCCATATGTATTGTGTATGTCGTCAACTCCTGAGTAAGGTCTATAAAAGAGAGAAGCGAACTGACAGCATTGTAGATCTTCGTGGTGGACATTTTTCATTATCCTCCTAATTAAAGCACGCTGTAGATGTTTTTGTCCTTTAACACAAGTATTGCTTGTAGATATGAAGCTGTTGCAGCTCACCTTATCTGTCTTGCACTTAGCTGTCCCTGTCGCTGCCTCGCTATAATTCATTGTCTTTGTAGCTGTCCTTGTGTGCTTTTATCTAGTAATTTTTTTTATTCCCATGTTTATCAGATGTATGCCTTTTTATTACTGAATTACAATAATACTGTAGTAGCAGCAGTAGTACTACTAGTATAATGAGTGCTAGTTTTTCCATATACTTGCTTAAGATGTCTCCGTGATGTGACAATAACGAACCAGAAAAGTGCAGGCTGTGACATTCATCTTGAGTGGAAGGACCCTGCGCTATCTTTCCTGTATGCCTGCTTCTTAGGCTTGCTCTCTGCCAAAGATGGAGGGACATTGTACCAATAAAACCGGTTCTACCAGACGGTGGTTTTACAATCCGGCCTCTGCAGCATGTGAGGACTTTCTTTACAGTGGCTGCAGAGGAAACATCAACAACTTCAGGAGCCAGGCTGCTTGTGAGCAGCACTGCATTCTGGGAGCCTGCTGTGTCCGCCTTCCCCGTCTCCCAGACCGTATCCTAGGATATGACCGGGAGGGCTATGACAGGTACGGTTATAATGCCTCTGGCACACACTGCTGTGAGCAAGACAGGAGGGCGAACCTCAACAAATCAGGTGCCACCATGTCTGGCCCAAAGGACGAAGCTGAACTTGGCGATGGCAGGAAGTACGATAAATATGGTGCTGACCAGCAAGGTTATGACCGGGAAGGATTTCACAGACGTACTGGCTTTAATCTGACTGGCTATAACAGAGAAGGGGAACATGACAGCCGGGCACAGTTTGGCTCAGATGGCTGGAACTGGAAAGGTTTCAACAGAGCTGGCTTTGACTGCACTGGACTGGACAAGAATGGCTTCAATTACCTGGGCCTGCTCGCGGCCTTCCGCTACACCTGTGAGTATGTGTCCCGCGCAGAGTGCCAGGCAGTGAACTGGGGCAGCCCACAAGGACAGGTGGTCAGCTTCTCCCCCGGCCGGCGCTGTGCAGACGTGAGCTGTGGGGACGGTTGCGGCTGCTCGTACGCTGGGCGCTTCCTTCGCTTCGGGGAGTCCTTCGAGTACGCCTGCGAGGTCTGCCTCTGCAGCTACACTGGGACTGTTGAGTGTACCTGCCGACACCTGAAGCAGCGTAAGGAGGTGCGGGACCTCACCTGGTCAGAGCTGAAGATCTACCAGCATGCCATCAGCAAGTTGTACTCCAAGAAAGGTATCTCTTAAAATTTATTTTAGCTAAACACCTTCTGTAATCCTGCTTTAAAATGCTAGGTTAAGGTTAGCCTCACTGAAAGGTGGTTAATCATTTGATCCTGGAATTATTGTAGCAGCATGTTTTTATGATAAATGATGTCAGATATAAGAAATGGTTCATTATTCATATTTGAATGATCTGAAATGTAATGTTGTGTATGAAGACCAAGTGAACCATGTTTTGGATATAAAATTTACGCCAAAGGTAATATTTGTTTTCAGTGTAAATCAGCGCTTTACTTTTTTATTATCGTAATCATTGTCTTGCTTTATTCTTGGTTCCACCATCCATACTAAACTGACTCTAATGTGAACAGGTGTTTGGGAGAACTTTGCCAGGATGAGAGCCGACTTTGCACCGCAGGCCAATGGGAAGCTGTTTTTCCTACCGTGGCACCGCTACTTCCTCAGGCTGATTGAACGTGAGCTGCAGAGGGTGTCCTCGTGCCATGTCTCCATCCCCTACTTTGAATGGACAGTGGATGCTGGCTCCTTGGAGACCTCCATCATCTGGCAGGCAAACTACTTTGGAGGCAACGGGGACCCCAGAACGGGCTGTGTCTCCCACCACCCATTCCAGACCATAGGTGGCTGGTCTCCATGTCTGCGCAGGAGCTTCAACTCCTCCGTCAGCCTGCCCGACACCATCAACACTTACCTGATGTTGGCAGAGGAAGACTTTGGCAAGTTTTCTGTCCAGATGCAGGTGATCTCATCACTCTTCCACCTGTGGGTGGGGGGCCACATGGCATCTCCTTTCAGTCCATATGACCCTGTCTTCCTGTCCCACTATGCCTTTGTGGATAAGCTGTGGGTCCAGTGGCAAGAGCGTCACAATGAGGGACTTCCTGTCTACCCTGTGGAGCAGAGGTATGTGAAAATGAAGCCCTTCGACGCTGCGCCTGATGACGTGTTACACTTCCAAAGACAAATGTGTACTGTCTACGTGCCTGTTACACTTGGAGCCCCTTGTAATGTCACCTCATCAATGAAACTCTTCAACTTTGACGTGGAAAACTCTGATAAGCATGGCTTTAACACAAAGGTCTATGGGCACTATAGCTACAGCAGCGACCGTGACAATGACGTTGTAGATGCTGTACGTGAAGTCAAGTACGATAAAAAAGGATATGACAGGCATGGTTACGATCGCAGTGGTTTTGATCACATGGGCTGGAACAAGGATGGATATGGAAGGGATGGCTTCAATCGTGACCACTTTGATGCTGACGGATATGATGTTTTCGGTTACAACCGGTATGGATACAACAGATCTAACGTCACCCCCTTTGGAATGAAATTGGATGGAACCTTCATGTTCGATGTGAGTGAAGGGGTTGTGGACAAGCTCTTTAAAGATGGATACAATAAATATGGTTTTGATACCTTTGGGTTAGACAGGAATGGCTATGACGTGTTTGGATTCCAGACTAACAGCTATGACAAAGACAGCTGCAACTTCTTTTTTCAAGGACCTCACTACTTAAGGTTTTATTTCTTTGCACAGCTACAGATCAATGTGGCAGAAGTGGGAATACTTTCCAGAATCCGTAGAATCTGTCCTCCTATCTCTCCTTTACCTGCGGGCTGGCTTATTGGAAACTGGGTAGCCCTTGATTCCACAGATAGCTTGCTATTGATTCATAGCATAGAAGAGAAATGGGCCCTACAGCATGTGTTTCACAGGGAGTACATTCCTAACATCTTCTCTTGGAGTGAGCGTGGCCTTTGGTTTCCTGTCACACCTGACCTCAGGTAACAGTCTATTTACAGTTCTGTGGGAAATCCTGCTAGTTACTGTTTCCCCATTACACATGACACCTGTATCCATTATAATGCAGACAATTGTTACATGGACATTTTTTTTTCTTCAATCAGATCGAAGTCTTTCCGATTAAAGAAAATACTGTGCTGAAAATAAAGTTCAATAATTTGTTGAAAATAGGGTTCAATAATTTTAAGTTCTTTTAAGGTTTCCAAGAAATTAGTATCCGCCACAAACCAGCTTGGCTTTGTTGCTGCCATGTTTTTGTCCTGCCCACAAACACATCACATTACTTAATGTTAACCCCATGTGGGATCGAGTGTTTACATGCCCAAACACCTGGATTACTAAAGGGTTGCACCACCCCTTTTATTCAGATCGAAAATTCATTTGGATTGAGCCAAATCGGGTCAGTTTGTTCCAATTGTGGTGGTTACATGATGCATTTTTGTTCAGAATGAGCTATTATTCCGATTAAAAGTGGAATATCAGGCTCCACGTAAACATGGCTGGTGTGGTTCCACCTGAGAAACTGAGTAATTACTGTTTCCCATTACACATGACACTGTACCCATTTAGTATACATTGTCATTCTAGCTATCAGACACACTGTTTACATTACAGTACAGGTCATTTTATTTTGTCTGGGGCTTATTGCCATTTCTAATCACACCTGACCTTAGGTAACAGACACTGATTACCTCATAGTGTAGGTTTTTTTTCTTTTGTCTGTGTCTATGTCTGTTTTCAAGCTTCATCATGACTCGCTTGTTTTCCTCATTCTTTCTGCTGCAGATTTTGCTTTGAGTTGCACTGGTTCTCAGGCTGTCCTATTGGGGTAGCACCAGTGTCTTGCCCCAATCTCTGCCACAATGCCAAGTGCCCTGGGCACCCCGAGGCTGTGTGCCACCTCAATAACTGTGGATCTTGTTTTATGGAGTGGTACAACAGAACCACGGGCAGCCATGTTGTTTGCCAGGGCTGGTGACCTGGAAGCTCCTCTGAGATTCTGCACATTCTTCCTGGATAACTATAGCATTTCAGACATTTGACTACAAGATGCCCACATTAACCTCAGAGATTTTTCACCTGCGTGCAACTCAGAAGAACGTGACTTATTAGAAATAACTGAAAATGAAAATTGATTCTGTGGCAGTTTTTTGACTGAGAGCCAACCTCTATATTCCAAAACCAAGAAATCGTCAAGATACCTACAGACTGATGGTCTTACATGTTCTGTGTTTTATGTTTCTGGGCTCTTCCCAGTTATATAATGTGACAGGTATAAAGTGGTTGGCATTTCTCAGTGCCACATGTTTGTCCAGTATAAAAGCCACAGCAGAGAGCTAATGAAACCCCAATTAAGCACTGATAAAGTGCTGATTAAGCACTGATCTGTTTTTTTACTGGACATAAGTATGGCGAAGGTCCTGTAAGAGGCTCAGGTTTTGTCAGGAGGTAACACTTGGACAGCAGCACTGGACTTATTGTGTGTCTGTATCCTGGCTGCCTTCCTGTTTCTAGCACTCACTTTTTCTGCCCCTCTTTTGATGTTGCATTCCACATGTAGTGGTGGCTGGACAGACCTTTTTATTCTTATGGCGTGTCTGCAGTGTCTATGTCAAGTCCGCAGATTAACATTTTACAGGGTAGAGGTTTGAGCATTAATGTACATCATCGTGTGGTAGTGCCATCTTGTGTAAACAGTGTGCTCTGACTGTAACGTAACCCTCGTACCTGATCTGAACATAAGGATAACAAAATCATATATTATAGCATGAATAGGTATTACTGTCTGGTTTGAACATAAATGTGAATGAAATGCACATTGTAGTGGGAGTGGGTACACATCTTGTGTGTTTTTACTTTATTCCTTATATAGTATATATTACTGTTGCTTTAATATCTGTTTAAGACTTAACTGACACACATCTGAGCTCAGAAAATCGCTAGCCCCACGTCCGGGGGCTATTGTGTCATCCAGTCGGGCTACCAAAATTCTGCCCTGCCCTTTGGGCTATCTTATAGGGAGAAGAAGGGTTAACCCTAACCCTAGCTCCAGCCCCTCTCCTGGTCCTAACCCTAACCCTAGCTCCAGCCCCTCTCCTGGTCCTAACC
>JABJVR010011590.1:0-44543 GCA_025773905.1 Chitala chitala | reverse complement strand
CCCCCCCCCCCCCCCCCCCCCCCCCCCCCCCCCCCCCCCCCCCCCAGGACAGATGTTTTCTGTTAGGGTGGTGTGCAGCCTGTCTTCTGATTCCAGCAGAAGGTGTGTCCCCTTTGCACCCAGTGGCCTCAGAGGCTTTTCACGACACAACCCGCACGCAACATCGGCCCAAGCAGAAACATTAAAATCGCGGAGGTTTCTGGGCTGCTGCTACAGCAGGTTATAAATATAAAATTTTGGCCCTCCAAAAGCTTGACTCCAGAATGTGAATTCAAATAGGTTGCAGCTGCAGTCTGCTTTTTTATTCAGTTTGAAATCGGTGGGTCTTGACTGTGTCTAATGTCAGTGTTCAATTGAATGAATTCCTCATTTCAGTGTTTTGGATCGTGACGTGAGTGTGGGGTTGTTGATTACGATGACTGACGAACCTGCTTGTTGAGTTTGGCTGCCTCCACTCCCATGCCGAAAGGTTGGTTACCCTTGTACCTTGGTGGGCAGGGAAGGCAGTGGTATCCAGGGTTAGTGTTGATGCATCGCTGACTTCCATGAAGTTGGAAGCACACGTCGGAGACCATGTCACACTACGGAAACAAATGGAGCGATGGAGCAGTTAGAGTGAATTAGTGTCTTTTGTTTAATTAGCCAAAACAGAAGTTTGTTGTGACAAAAAAACTGACTCAAACCAACAGGACCCTACAGGACGTTGTTTCAATTTGCTAATGATTTTTGAGAGTGTGTCTTTACCCTGCACAACACATCATCTCCTCATGTTCTTTTCAGTACCTCATTCACATCCTCACAAAAGGTCCCGTTGCCACGGAATCCAGCAGGACAAGGGCCACATTCCCAGGAGCCATCAGGGGCGCTATTACAGTCTACTCCACCAAAACACGGGTTTGAGAGGCAGCCATCTGACAAAGTCACAGGAGAAAATACTTGCATGAATAAAGAATGGAAAGTATATAGTGGAAAAATATCTTTAAAAAAAAGCAGGACGTTGTTCCGCTCATTATTGGCCCTCACACAAACCGAAGCTGCACACCCCTACTCACAATAATGTATACCTCCTCTGGCTGTACACATCTGATCTGTTAATACCAGGATATTATCTGGAGAATCTGCTGATTTGATTCTGCTTTGTTATCATGCAATCAGATAATGTCTCCCTTAAAATAAAGGGGAGTTGAGACACAGGAATTTAAGCTCCAAAACTATTCATTAAGTAGAGAGTGCAGATCTCACTGGGAAAGCCCATTTTTACTGAACTTACCCACAGGACAGTCCTGTTGGTTGCAGGTGTCTACATCTGTTGTTTCACCTTGGCACTTCTTGCCACCATATTTTGGCCGAGGGCTGTTACAGACATGAGTACGGCTTCGGATGCCCCCGCCACAGGTGGCCGAGCAGGTTGCCCACGGAGACCAAGGCCCCCAGCCTCCATCAACTAGAATGAACATATTTACAGGAGTTTTAGTACTGGTTCACCACATTTTTATTTTTGTAAACGGTGCATAATGCAATTCTTAGGTAAAGTGAGTAAAACCTTTCTGGTCTGTAAACTACAGCAAATTCCATAATTTAAATACTTAAAAGAGATATCTTTCCAGTCTGCAGTCTTTAACAAAGACTGGTAAGATATCTCTTTTAAGTTTTTTCAAATATCAGCAGTACCCCAAGATGAGAGGAGTAGGTGCTATGCACTAAAAGTGGGACAGCAGAGGTACTGTAGGTGCTTAAAGACAGATCAAGTAGGAAAAGTCTTTTTCTGCCAACATTTCCTGTTCCAACATCTGGTTTTCTTTGGGCTCCTAGTAAAAGGCTTGGTCTACACCTCATTATGGATATTATCAGTGAGGTGTCACACTTACCAGGACAAGGACTGGCTTCACATTTCAGGGTCTCCCTTCCACTTCCCTCACAATCCTTGCCCCCCAGCTGTGGCACAGGGGAATTACAGTGACGGATCCTAGTGATCAGGCCTTCACCACATGTCACTGAACACGATGACCATGGAGACCACAAACTCCACCCACCATCCTGGCGAACTGGACATGAACAGAGAAGGATGGCAAAGTCAGCATAGGCATCGGCTCTTATGACGGACCTCTAAGCCAAGTGTTCCTGACATGGGCTTCATGGACAGCCAAGGGTCTGTGAATAAATGGGGGGGTCCTATTTACCTGGATAAGAAAAAAAGTACATAAACTACATCCTTTTCAGTAACCTTTAACAAAATTTAGCTATTTTATGAATTTAAAAAATTGTGTTACATAATATTAATGTAATAAGGAGTTCACCATGCTAATCCATGATAAAAACATAAAAGATTAAGAACCCCTACTCTAAGTGAAGTATTTAGACTGAATCACTTCACCTGTTTACCTCTCATGTGGGGCTATTTCAGTGTTAGCTTCTAAGCTATGAAATGCATAGCTTTTCAAAGCACTTTACTGCAAAATGGTAGCAGAAGATGACCTTTACAGTCCTTTACTTCATGCTCTTATGCCATTTGTTAAGCATCTTGGTTAAGAGGTAAAACGTCCCCATGTGTCTGAACTTATTGTTCTGCCATGTAATAGTTACTGTAAAGTAAACAGCTCAGCACATCCAGGCAATGATTCCATAAACAGGAATTCATGCATGTGCCACTGTAATAAAACAAACTGGGATATCTGATTTCCTATAGATGGGAAAAATTGATCATTCTCAGAATCAAATGGAGGTTGGGATACATTCCATGTGCTCTCCATTATGTACATTGAAAAATAAAATCTGTGTTCAGTGATGGGTTTTGACACAGTTGTGCACAGGTGAAGCTCTTTAGATAGCATTGTGCTTTAGCTGTGGGATATGGCTATAAAATGAAGACAATCTGTAGAGTATTAAGGGACAATATGACAGACCTACAGCCAGCTGGCTGTCCCACCAATGTGCAACTGTGTCCAACCATGAAGCTGACGGTTCCTCCCAAAGGGCTGGGTTGCACACGGCTATTGACCTCATTCTTTTCTTCCCATATCCATGGGATTAAAACTTGTTCATGTCCACTGTGTGCCTCTTCAAAGAGAGGTGGGGCAGTACTGAATTTATACTGTAAATGTATTCTTTCCGTGAGAACAGTAACGCCCTACAGTCCCAAGAGAGAATGAGGTTTTCCCCACCATCTTAAAAGGAATTTTATAGTCACAAAACTCAATCCATTATAAACATGCTAATAATTTATTGGCTGCCTCTTGAACATTTTCATCTTTGTCATCTTAGTTTTAATCACTCTCTTTAATTATGAGTCATAACAATTAATCCAATACCCGACCCCCCCAACACACACACACACACACACACACACACACACACACACACAGCAACATTTTTGCCATTGCCATTCTGTCCAAAAAGCTTAAACATTCCTGTACACTGAATATACACATTTTAAATGGCGAAAGATGTAGCATGTTTGTACCGCTTGTACACAATTTTCAGTTCCTTCATGTAAATGCTTTAATTTGCATTTCTCTCTTGATTTCATATGGATTTTCAATTGTCTGTAGAAGATAAAAAGCTAAACACCGTGCTGACTTACCACGGCTGTCGCATTTTCGCAGGCTGCACTTGCGCGTCTGGATGGATGGCCCGGTGCAGGGGTTGCTGGTTGCGTCACATGACCTTCCTCTTTGCTGTGTTCCCGTTCCACATGTAACAGTGCATTCTGTCCATTCCGACCACGGCGACCATCCAACATCGCTTTTATTTGCTGTGGAAAAACATACATTTTACTATTATTTGTTTATAATTTCAAGTCAGTTGCAGTTATGATTAAGAATGATAATTTTTTTTTTTTCATAAAAGTGTATTGTTTTAAAAATAATTTTTAGAAATTCAATCTCAAAATATAGTGATCACCATATTCAATAAAAATTACTTAGTAATTTGATATATAGAAGATGAACAGCTGCCCAATAACCCAACAGTCCTAAACATAGACTCTTGCCCTGAGAAATGTGCAGACAGTGATAATTGATGTCAGTTTTACAGTACTGTTATACTATTCCGTTTTTAGTGTCAACATTTTAAAAGTGTACGAAAAATATATTGCGTGATGAAAATTTTTAAGGCATTGACTTCACTACTCTCCACACAGGCTGACCATTTCACAGCGCGGGACATCCACTATTTGAGGTTAACCAAGAGAGATTAATTTGTTAGCCACAAAATGTGGCCTGCCCTTCTTTTTTTGTTTTTGTGTGTGTGTGTGTGTGTGTGCGCGCGCGCTCTCACTCTTTACAAAATGTTTGCGAACGGTCCAAAGCTGCTGTACGAACGTTTCAGTTCAAACAGAAACACATTTTGTCACATCAGCTACACAACTAACGTTCATCATTTGTGTCAAGTGATTAAACCTCGTAATTGTTTTTAATTAATGACTTCTTATATCCGCTATTGACTGGATGGCGTATTGGTAAGTTGCTCCCCCACACACACAATTCACAGAAGACAGTGGTTACCCATTTAACGGCTGCTATTATTAACCCCATTTCACCATTCCCGTAGTGAAGTAAAACGCCAGTTCAGTGGTAATGCATCAAAGTTTGTGTAAAAAACAAGTGCAGCCATTCGGAGAGGTCGATGCTCTGAAATAAATGTCGAGCAGATAACATCGTTGCTGAGGTCCTGCTTAAACTGGCTGACGCCCTTGCTATTACACTGACAGAGAATGCGCGCAGAAGATGTAAAACAAATGCCGGTATATGTTTAAACTAATTATGTTAATGCAGGGCAAACTTCGCCGAAAACCCATTTCATTCCCTTCAGAGCTTAACTACTTTTCCGCAGCTGTAAGCGTGGCTATATGTGCGGGTTTATATTTGCACGTGGCTAATTTACATTGCCAATTAAATGTATTACCTGCGTGGGAATGACATTTTTTACAAAAATTGTGATTTAAAATGCTGTATGATGCATAGCTCAATGTTTTATAAATCTGACTTTAACTTTTCGCAGAACACTTGGTTTTCCTTATGTACGTCATTTCTTTGCAAGAATGTATGAATGTTTTTATAAATGAGCCCCAGAGTTTATAAGTTCTTTGTCGTTATGACCGAATAAACTAGGAGAATTCAGAATCTTTCTTTACAGCTCTCAAACTGGTCCTGCATTTCATATGTTAAAGAGAAAAAGATCAACCTCAGATATTGGACTAGCATGAAAAAAGTGACCCAGGGTATTTATTTGTGCTGATTCTACAACCACCTCTTTAGTTCTATGAGCTGCACTTTTGGAAGTGATGTAAACACCACCGAGACCGACAGCCCACTCCAGGTCCAGCCAGACTCGTGATTCACTCTGTCAGCATTTCTCAGATCAAAGTGAAGGAACGCTGGCTGCGTGAAGGAGAAGCCGGTCAAAGTGATAAAGCAAGAAGCTGTAACTCACCCAAGCAGAGTGGACAGCATTCACCATCAATAAAGGAGGGATTCACACAAGACACTGCAGGGCAGGAGATCTGCTGGCACACTATCTTTGACTCCTGTTGAGAGAGCAAATGTGATAACCTTACTTAGTGATACAGTCTGCTGTGCTCCTTTCCAGTTCATCATTCTGCTTTCTGCTGAGCTAGCTGTCTACCTGTTCAGCTGTCTGCTTTCTTCTAGGCTAGCGGTTCACCTGTTCATCTGTCTGCTTCCTAATGGGCTAACTGACTAAGATGGATGATCAGCTTAGCTGCACTGAGTATCTTTACAACAGAGGACTACAAAATATCCCCCACTGCTGTAAGTACAATACTGCAGTTCTGATGAAGTGGATCTTTTCAAACCGTACTTATTTCAGCCTGCAGAATATGATAAAGGAACAGAAATGTATTTTTTTTGTCTTAGATAAAGGATTCTGTGGAAGGACTCTTGGTCTTATATGTCCTGTGTTACACTGGCCTTGCAATCTGCATTTCTGAAATTCTTCCTGCTCAAGCCTATCCAGGACTGCAGGTAATGTCCTGACTGCCCCTGTACTGTTAACCTACCTGGCAGGTGCATGTCGTACAACTGTCCACAATCCAGTCCTCCTTGTCCTCAAACAGGCGCCCATCTTGCCAGCACATGTGCTTTTCTCTGGAATTCTTCATCGTCCTAATGACTTCTTGCATGATAACGTTCTCGTCCGTCTGACAAAGCATACACACAGACGCACGATCATGTGGTAACTTGCACAACAACCTTTAGACGACTGCCGGCATCATGACGGAACGTGATCATCTCAGTCCTGATCTTAGAAAGATGTAATACCATCTAGTTTTCCAAGCCTTTCTAAAATCACTTTTTAAAGGCAAGATAAATTTAGAGACAAGGCAGTTTACAAATTAATAATTTGTGTTCAGGTCGACTATGCAGTCATTTAGTCCAGGCCTCTGAAACCAGGTTTTAGAATAACTAACACTTTCAAGTCAAATGCAAATAACTTACTTTCACTTTTTCTCTTAGATACTATTTTATTCCACAGGTTATTATGAGGTTATTATGTACTGATCTTGTACCTCTTATTCTGTATGCTCATAGCATGTGAAAACTACTGCAAAGATGGCAGACAACAAAAAAAAAAAAAACCTTTTAGCCTCTAACACGAGAGATCAGCGATTAGCAACTTTGGTTGGAAATGAAGATATTCTAGGAACAGCTGAAGAGCCAACATCAAAGTAATCAACTTTTTAAGAGTAAATGCCTTTTAAGGTGTCATGATGTTTATGTGTGTGCGTGTTGCTAGGTCTTTCTAATGTATCTAGCTATCAAAGGGGAAAACATGGATTAATTTCTGTGTGAATATGCATTTATTAGTATAATCATGGGAGTATGTGAATCTGAATCATAGCAATGCAGAGTCTATATACTGTATGCATGTAAGCATGTAGATTATTCCAGTGTAAGCCATTTTGCTCATTAACATGTATGTGTTGATGTGTGAACACATGGACAAGAGAGTGCAAAATTACTTTGTGTGCATGGATGAATGTAAACACTCGTGCATGCGTACATATGTGCATGAAATATGGAGAGTGAGAGCGTGTATGTGCATGGCTTTGTGTGCATTTTGAGTGAGTGTGTGTGTGAGGACTGGAGACTCCAGGCAGTCTGGAGGAGCCTACAGGACCTGGCGCTCCGTTTTCCCATGGACCGTACCCACATTGCCTTGTTGCACTGAGGCTCCCTGAGGAAGCATGATACTGTTTAAACACCGCCAGACATTCTGCTGTCGATGTTTCCTGCCAAGGCAGGACTTCCTATCAGCAGAAAACGAGCCATGAAAACAGCCGTGCAAAAACACGAAAATCCCACATTCGCGTGTTCGCACCGCCCCCACCCCCAAACGGTGGGTCAGCTGATAGCAGTGTCTGGCCACCGTGTCTCGTCACTTCTTACCCAGATGTTTAAAACATTCACTGGAACTGCGGAAAAAAAGTCACAGGATAATTACAACAGGCTGATTTGATCCAGAAGGTGCCGCATGAGCCCTTTCTGCTGTGCTTGCACATTGTTCTCATCTATAAATGGGATAATTGCTTTCCAAAAAAAATGAAAGACCAAAATTAGGAACTATGTTAAAACTTCAGAATCACATGATTACAAAGAACACTCTGATTTTGCATCTTTGCTATTCAAGACACCTGGAATAGTTCAATAATACTTCAATAAAGTTCATGTTATAAAATGTCAGCTAACACATGAAACGTAGAGTTAAGCAGTGATTGCATTTTTGTTGTGCTTTCACATGAAGGACATCATTAAAGGTCAGTGTAAAAAAATACTTTAATCCTAGCAATGTTCTTCAAGTTTCCCAAACTTAGTTTGTATGCTGCCTAATTTACCCTCCACTTTCTCCATATGAATGTCCTCAGTTTCAAGGGAAGGCATTTGAAGAATTGTATACATAGACTTTGGCTTTCTGCAGTTATAGCATGGGCAGTAACCCCTGTTGACTCACCACTTTCTGCAGGCCTTCGATGAGGTTGCCCACGACGACACGTAAGCCATTCAGCTCCTGGACCATGTTGCTGAGCTCTTCACAGGAGCGCTCGCAGGTCTCCAGGCCCAGCTCAGGAGAAGGCTCCTCTGTCTTAGTGCCAATGACGTTGCTGGCAATGTCAGGGCTGACATCTACCACGTTCCCGTGCTCGCTCACAGTGTTGGTCTCCTCTGCAGAGCAGGGGGGAGAAGTCAACGTATGAGGAGAGATGATGAAGAACATGATGAAGGGCGAAGACTGACTCATAAGGAGTGCAAAAAATTATGAGTTGTAGTGATTTGGGGACAAGGGGACTATAAAGAGTTCAAGGATTAAAAAGAATAATAACCAAAAAGAAACATCTCATGGGCTTAATGCTATCATGCTGCGTAGATGTCAATGGTTCACACATGGTGAGTGCTATTCATCCTTCATACTCCTGACTTTACTAAACTTCTTGAAGTACTCCCCAGAGAAATGCTAGAGTCCAATAACAACTTCAGCATTTGTCAGGACAAGATCACAGGGGGTAGCAAACAAGAGGGCACAAAATCTTAAATGGGGACGTGAGGAGAAAAACAGCTGGTGACTCTCGGAAGTATGGAAAATAAACTGATCTGGTCATAACTCTGCTTAAGCCCTCACATGACAGAAAACCCACGAGTCCTACAGAAAACCAGATCAGACGGTGCTCTGATTTTACACATGCTGAAACAAGCTACAAGCCATATCACAAGGTACCAGTAAATAAATTTACAAGTAAAACGTGTTTTTTCTCCTGCCAGTTTGGGGGGGGACGACAATTTGGTCTTAAATTCTGCAGTCAAATAATAATTTAAAATGTGTATTGAATTGGTGCATAGAAATATTTTCAAAATTTAAACTGATTTAAAATGTAAATAAAATGTCCCAAACAATCTCAGTACTTTGCACGTAATAATCTTATTACATTAATAACAACAGTGGCACAGAGTAACATAATGACATGTCTCTTTTAGGTTTCTGCATTAAATCTTGGAGATGTTTGTAGCTACTTAATGCCTGCTGGGTTTATTTGAAATTAGAATTTTATCAGGTTTCCAGCTTATTAGCAGTCACATCTTTGGGCATCTGGATGTTTGACAAAAAGTGATCTCCTCTCCGTAACAGGGAAAGGGGGAGGAAAGTTTATGGAAGTTCAAAAGGTGTTTCAAGCAGATGCAGTGTCACATTTTCCACTAATGCAGGCCCCTGATCTAGTCAAGAATGTCTGGAAGCAATGGTCTACCCATCTGTCCAAACAGTCCACTCCCATGTAGACCATACTGAATCAGTCTCAGTTACGGCGTCTGGGAGCAACACTTATCTTACAACAGAGAGTCAGAAATCAGTGACGGGGTCTGCATTTCCTTAATGTACCCAATGGCTTTTACTCCTCAGGGCTTTTTGTTATTTCGTGCAAGAGAAAGAAAAAGTACAATCAATAAAAAAATCAAACCAGAACAAAAACTTGTAGGAATTTTCTTTCAGCTTCTATAAATCCTTGACTTTCTCAGATTGTCTGACAGACACCGTTCTCTCCCTGTCTTTTCTGTCCGCTCTCATTTTTATCCTCCTCTGCATGCAGTTATGTGTGAGAATGTGTTTGCTGGGAGAGAATCACAAACACTAAATCTCACAACTGGATCCTATTAAAAGTGGGTTAAGCCATATCCTACGTGGCAGTACTGTTTTTATGATGAGGGAAACTTAGGGCTGGCACTCTGCACACTTCAATGTCTGGGCAAAACCTGCTGCATGGTTCACTTTAGACATTTTTCCACACACTGGTGAAAGGCAGCTGGAACCTTTTTTTTGCAGTTTATAAAGTGTATATGACTGCTGTCCAGAATAACAGATCCTGTGGGATTAAAACATCCTGGAAGACTGACATTCTCATCCAAACAGGTTCATTCTGTCACAGAGCAAAGAGTCTGTGGTTTCATGAGACATGAAACCACAGTGCCAGCATGCAGGCCACACGCTAACACCAGGGCAGCAGCATGATCTCACAATAAAGTGAGACCCCAAAATCAACTCTGAGAGGGATTTACATGGCTAATCATTCTTATTTCACTCAGTGGGACCAATGAAGTAACCAATGAGGAAAAGGTCAATCCAAGCTGCCCTCTGGGCCTCATTTATCTCTTTGGTGGGCTTACATACTAGACTGTAAACCGGCTCCAAAAGGAGAAACCTGCTGCCCTTAAAACAAGGCCTTCTGAATGTGAAGCTGCATAAGAGCACTATGTTGCAAGAGCAGCAGCTTGTGAGCTCCACACCGGTCCCAAAGCCGTAGGAAAACCCCGTGTGAAAACCTGGCCAAACAGAGCCTGTGGCATGGGCCAGAACATTACCTCACCTCTGGCACAAGTTTGTGTGTGTGTGTGTGTGTGTGTGTGTGTGTGTCTGTCTTTCCTCGGAGGGGTGGGAGTGGGTTCAGCAACAGCAGCTCCCCTATAAAAGTGCAGTGTTCACTGCCAGTGCAAATAAACGTAAACATCTGCATCTTCTCTGGTTGTCCCCAAACACTGCTTGACCCTTTCTAACTCCACTATTTCCCAATAATGACGTGACACAGTATGACATTCTCACATGAAGACCTGCACACACGGTGACCTAGTTAAGCAAAAGGCAAAATTATCTACTGGCACTGAGCAGTTTTTAAATTTTGTGTGGTACTATTCATGCCCTTCATTGTAAATTTAGTTACGTGTGTTTAGAGAAATAGTTTGGTGCCAACCATTGTGAGACTTTATATAAACAGTAAAACGGAAATGACTTGCTCAGATAAAAAGCTTGCAGACATCTGCTGTAGCATCAGAACATCAATGACCACAGATTTCATTTACAATTAAATTAAAGAGCTCAAATGAAAAATGTAGGAAGTGACTGCCAGAAACATTTTTGCCAGCTATATATTAGCCCCTACTGATCAGTTTCAGTATGGATTTCTGGCTGTTGTATGACTACGTCAATAAAAAAAATCTGTGAATATTTAAAATAAAAACACATTAACTATGGGGCAACTGGCCACCTGCTTGTTGTATAAATTAAACACAACCCGATACAATTATCAATCCTGTATCATTCATTAATTCGTTAACCAGGATGATTTACGCAAGAGAAACTGTTGTTGTACACAAAATTACTGGGATTGAAACACAAGTCCATTTTCGTTATGCATGGTGAATTCAGAGCATCGAGCTGGCTGTATTTCATTTTACGGCCCATGCTTATTTTTCCTGGAATGTTGTCCCCAAACATAATTGAGCCTACCTGGTTTGATCACCTCGCAGCCTTTACTACTAAGAACATCCTCCACTGACGTGTCAAAGATAAAACGCACATTCTGGAGCAATCCCTGCATGAAGATAAGAGGCAGGGGTTACTCTTACGGTTGCATTTCTATCAGAAACTTGTAGTACAAACATAAGGTATAAATATACAATATACACGCACACACAGGTATCGTAGTATTGTATTTCCCCACAATGCACTGTATCGTGAAATATTCCAACAGCCACGGAGCTTGTGCTCATTGTTATAAATTACAGGCTCAGGCTAAACCAAACATTTCTGCGAGTCATAGTATATCTATAAAACCTTTTTATAATTAGATGGCTCAGATCGGATGAAAACCTTAATTATGACTATGCACACGACGCAACAGGGTGACTTTTTATTTTCTTATTTTTAACAGAGTCCCTCCCTGTACTATACCACACAAGTAATAAAAAGAAGCAGGAAAATTTGAGAGCTGGTCTTCTGGATGACTAGAAATAGGGTCACAAGAAACGTCAGGAACAGGAAACAGATTTACAACTCCAGTGTCCTGGGGTGCCAGATGTGACTGAGAACAGTGCTCAGTGTTACTAGAGGAGTCTATTTTCCAGCCGGTCAATCTCGCTTTCTCTTTGAGGGCTCTAATTCGAGCACACAGCACTGTGCATTGAAGGCTTTGTTTTTTGTGAGAGGAATGCAGTGATTTGTTACATAGCCAAGTAGACAACAAATAGTGCCAGCTAGATCTATGACTGAAGTATGTTGTGGTAATTAGCAACATTATAAATAAAAGGTAAAACGTTATCAAAAAAAAAAACCAGTATGTAACACCACAGTTACTCCCAGAAGTTAAATATGAAGGCACACGACATTTACTTTACTTTTCATAAAACAGGTGGTATATGTGACAAGACCTGTGACTGTTCTGTTACACGTACCCTGAAGTGATTTTCACGGGTGGATCCCTTGGCAACATACATTCTAGCGCCGTCGTCGCTTAACCGCTCGTAGAACGGATCGTCCAGATCAAAGCTATCGATGAGGCTGCAGCCAATGTAGAGGTTGGCGACCTCGCCGTGCACCTGCAGGGTGATGTTCTTCCACTGTGAGTCGGCCACATCCACATCCTCAAAGGACACTACGTTCTGGGCGCCATCAGCCCAGTAGATCAGGTCCAGGGAGTTGGTGCGGCCATTGGACACTATCTCAAACAGCCGCCTGCCAGCCGGGTCCTCCAGGCCAACCAGAGTGCCCCGGGAGGCGCGGTCTTGGCGCACGGTTGCTACAAACACAAAGCCCTCATTGCCCTGCATTCGCTGCAGGAGCTGCTTCAGCACGGGTGTGCTGACCGGGGGCAGATGGTCAAAGCGGATGAAGCGGTACGCTGGCATGCTCTGGTCCTGGCCACGGAACAGCTTGGCGCCCAGAGTTTTTCTTGAGATGTGACTAATTTCAAACAGGTCAAAGTCGGTCTCGTTCTCCAGGTCTTCATCTATAGTGAGTCAATGTTGGCAGCACGAATTACGAAGGAACCGTGACAAAGGCAGTTTAGCTTCTCACGCTACGCTAATACAGTTGTAATGTGTTGGTTAAGTACATCACATTCTAATTTTAACTACTTTTTTGGGCAAATGCCCACTATAATAAAATGCTGTAAACATGACTATAAGTCTAAGGTTTGTAAAAGAAACCTTCAAAGTCTTAATTTTCGCAGTCCTGATAAAACAGACATTCTCAACAATAACTTCGGAATATCGTGAACAGTGTTAGTGACGTACAACTCGTGTACTGTTATTACCTTGAGACTGGGATGAAACACACAGACATAGGAATGATATCCAGGTGAAAAGTCTAGGAATCATAACTCCTTAAAGCACAAAAAATAAATACGGTCAGTTGCTGCATTTTCACACAACCGAGAGACTCAAATACGATCCATGTTTTTTTTTTCCAGTTTTTAATTTAAAGTTGTAATTAAACACCATTTAAAGTAGTTGTATATTTGTCATATTCCTATGAAATATTTTTAAATTTCAATTTTTATTATAACAGTACAAATCTTTCACTTCATATCTTACACAGTAAATTAGCTGGTTAGTGAAATTTTTATGATAACGCGTAATGCAAAATTACGGCAGAGTTTAAACAAGTTTATAAAACGGGTTTGGAGTATAACAACATAATCCACATTCAACAGGAAAATCAAAGCTGCTCACGATTTAACAGTCGAACGTTTCCCTGCACGCGATGTCACACATTACTTAGTAACAGAAACACCTGAATGGGCAGATTTCGATCAAAATTCAAATAGTTTCTCAGAGACCACACAGAAAAATTACGTATGGGCAGCAGCATTTTAACAATGAATCAAATTTACCTGCAGGAAAAGTACAATCCTTAAAGACGTGATTTAAATATCCAATGGAAAAAGAAGCAAAGATATATTATTCACAGAATTCAAACCGCTTTAAAAAATAAATTATGTACAAATAAATAAAAATTAAAATGTACGGATGCTTAAAATATTATGTCCAACCAGAAAACTAGATCCACACTTAGGAACTGTATGCCAGGGAGTCTCCTTCTTAAACAGAATGTAGCTATAATCTGTCAATCATGTTTAAATAGTAACAGTCTAAATTTGCGAAGGTAGCTAAATTACATAATTCTTGCTGCGGAGCGGTGCTTGCTCATATACCTGTTTGCAGGCTGAGCTCCGCCTTAATTCTCCAACGCCCTCCTTCAAAGGTCCAAGCGCTTCTTTAAGTCTCAGCGAAGCGCACTTGATACAACATTTCGGAATCCGGTTTCTGGGAGGAGTCCGTCAGTAGAAAACAGAACATTTGAAGAAAGCTACGATTAGTGAAGCTGAACAAATATGAAAACAGCTGCCAATTTGATTTTGTGGTTTGAAACACACCATGATTTCATTGTACTGGTATTCAAGATCGCAGATCTCAAAGACATAAACTATACATGTGATATACCCAAAAGAGTATTCCAGATATGCCCTTCGTTTATTTCCGAAGGATATACGTGGTTATCCAGACAGATAGTTCAGACAGAAAGATAGACATTATGTCAAGAATAAGAACTATACTACCACAACAACAACAGCTGCAGCAACAACAACAATAATAATATAAAAAAAAACAACAATAATTGAGACGATTAATAATCGTTACATAGACTAATCGTAATATTGATAATTAACACGTAGCCTAAAAGCCTATTTTCAAAGTTTTAAAAAGTTGGTCACTTTTGAAGAGTTGTATACATTAATAAGTTGGCAAGCTCCATTTATTACAAATGTTAAAAAGAAGTATGATTATTATTCTCAACGATTTTGTCCATACTCCCACTTCACTCTGGGGTCAGAAAAAAAAACGCATTGTATATTCAAGAGTGAAATCACACATTCCTAAACTTTTAACGGAGCGGTAAAGTTAAACAAGCGGATGCTTTTTACACATTTTTGCGTCATTTGAATGCAGCTGTTGTGATTCACGCAATTCACTGGAAAACGTCCTATTAATACCAAAACGGTGTTAAAATGGAAAGTCGCATTTAATGTGCACAGGTGAAGTACACCACATTTTAATTTTTACGTGTTTCTACACGTACCGTGTATTACTTTGGGTCACAAAAACTGTACCAGCCACACAAAATATGATACATATGTGGTTTAATATTTCACGAAGTCTAAATTAGACGTTTAGGTTTTAGCCTGAGTTCATGCACACTGGAAGTGACACATGTACAGTCAAAATCAAAATATGAAGAAAACATGTCCTTACATATACATACAGGTTTATATAATATTTAAAAGAAAGCCACTAGGAATTACAAGTGTTTTGCTAAAATTAATATTATAAACCAATATCAATTAGGTGCACTGTCAAGTGCAGGTACTGTTCTACTCATTAAAGGATCCATTTCCTTTAAATTCAAATTATTGGCATTTTTATTTGGTTCTTGTTAGATTTTCTACTTGATTATACAACTGTTTGTTCCAACCAAGGAATTTGGTGTGATTTGATTGGACAAGAGGTGTTCCAAGAGTGCCGATATTTCACTATAAAGGCACTGGGACATTTAACAGTATCACTCTGCTTCACACATGTTCTAGTAATGCTTAATAACACTAACTGTAATAAAGAAACAAATCGTAATCTGTTGTCGCTTATTACTGCCAACTAATAAATGGCACTTATAGAACTGTTCTGTAATAATCATTAGTTACACTAACTTTCAGTTGCTAACTCAATGCTGTGTTTTAATGAAGTATGAGGAAAAGATGGACATATTTCTGGAAATAACGTTTGAGTTAAATTATGAATAGTCGTCAGCAGAGCATGAGGACAAGGGGAAAATCCAGGATGAAACTAACATAGTAAGGAAAACAGCATGGAATTTAAACTGCTTTCAACATTGCTACTGTTACATGTAAAGGAAGAGAGCGTGCACAAATATGGTCATTGTTTGTGTTCCTTAGCAACAGTCAATTCACGGTTCAGTTGTGGATATATTTGTGTTGGCAGAGCCAACTGATTAAGAACTGATAAAAAAATCATAATCTGTTGCCATTTATTACTGTCAACCAACAAATGTCATATGTGGAACTGTTGTATAAAAGCAATATCACACTCGTGGTTTCGTCCTCGTACCTATGAACGCATCACAGTGATATTCCACAAAAACAACACTCCCTCTTATGTGATATTGCTTTAATGCACATTCAGTTGATTGAATGTGAGCATTCATAAAAATACACACAGCCTACCTGTGTCTGAGGCCTAACATTATGGTATCAGTATACAGTACACAGTAGTACACGCCTATTTATGTTTGTGGCAACATTGTAGTTTATTTCTTTGTTTGAAAGTAAATCTGTGAAAATGTTCTTTCTAAAGCCAAAAACTGTGCTTAGACCATAATATTTTGGTTGAAAATAACTCATTTGCATTTGGTATTTGTATACATGAATTTAATTTATTGCAGAAATTTTTATTTTAGTTCCTATATCATTGACTTTTAAAAATGTTTTGATTTTAAATTACCTTTAAGCTTAATTACTGACAGGAACAACTAGGAACAAGCAATCAACCAATGTATAATTTACAAATTAAAAATCCAGCCGGGCAGCATGGTGGCATGGTGGGGTGGTGTGTGTGTGTGTGTGTGTGTGTGTGTGTGTGTGTGTGTGCGCGCACGCCTGTGCCCTATTTATACCCTGCATGGTTTCCCTTGATTTTTGCATGTACACATAGTGAAAGAGGACTTTCTTTTGACCTGTCTTTGACTGGATTTTTGAGCTCTGCCAGTGACTTTATCATCTTTTGGATTTTTGGCTGGTTTGTTATTAAAGATTACTCTACAACTGAATCCTTTCCATCCCTGTGAACATTTATGACGGAGGTCTATAACAATTTAAAATTGACATTGTCACATGCATAGTGGTGATTAAAATAAAAACTGCAATCTTACAAAATTTCCAACAAGAAGAAACACATTAAATTAAAGATGCATGTCCTTTAAACATACACTATATTACCAAAAGTATTAAGACAGCCCTCCAAATCATTGGATTCAGGTGTTCCAATCACCTCCATGGCCACAGGTGTTTAAAATCAAGCATCTAGGCATGCAGACTGCTTCTACAAACTTTTGTGAAAGAATGGGTCGCTCTCAGGAGCTCAGTAAATTCAAGCGTGGTACTGTGATAGGTTGCCACCGGTGTAATAAATTCATTCAAGACATTAGCTTGCTACGAAATATTCCACAGTCAACTGTTAGTGGTATTATAACAAAGTGGAAGCAACTGGGAACAGCAGCAACTCAGGCACGAAGTGGTAGGCCATGTAAAAAGACAGAGCGAGGTCAGTGCAGGCTGAAGCACGCAGAAGTCACCAACTGTCTGCAGAGTCAATAGCTAGAGACCAAACTTTGTGTGGCCTTAAGATTAGCACAATAACAGTGTGTAGAGAGCTTCATAGAATGGGTTTCCATGGCCAAGCAGCTGCATTCAAGCTTTACATCACTAAGTACAAAGCATTGGACGCAATGGTGTAAAGCACACCGCCACTGAACTTTAGAGCAGCGGAGACACACAACAGGAAAAGGAAATTTGCTAAATTATAAAAAGAAAATACAAGATTGATGTGATTAAAGCTCGTTATTTAGCTGTATTGAAAAGTATTACTAGGCAGGTGTTAATTAGACCTATAGGGGTGATCAGGGTAGCAGTCTGGAGAAAATAATAGTAAATATGTATGTACAAGTTTATTAAACATATCCCCATATATTAAATAATCAAACTGGCCAAAAACAGAGGGAGAGGGTCTTTAAACAAACCATGATGTAACTGAGATACATCACATTAAGAATATTACTGAAAAATGTGCCATTGTTAATATGATCAGATCATTATTCCTTGTGACTCTATAATAAAGATGGTGAACTTAAGTCAAGGACTTTCTGTTGGTTCTGAGTGCTTACATGTGTTGAATTGCGTATCGCTTCATGTAAGAACAATAACTAAGTATAAATTTATTTCAACAAAAATGTGCTTAATAAACACCCTAGTAACCTGCAGTTATGTCAAAGTAGGAATCCCCTAGAATTAAGACAGGTATTAATTTTTATTTGATTACCTTATTTTATACAGAACGTATGTTTTTTTTTTTTTTCTGTGGGAGATTTTATTAAACAAGGCCACCTACTGTTAATCAGTTCTTTTCTAAATTCCACCATCTTTGTTTTTGATAGCTTTCCATAAGAGGTTAAAATAAATCTAATGTTAAAGGACAAAAATCAACCTTGTAAAAAAAAAGTGAATATATCCTGTTGTAACTCTCCTCAGTCATGTACTAATTGAATACCTTAACTAATAATAATAATGGTGTAGAAAAAGAAGAGGATTAAGGTTGGTCAGGTGAAGGGTGAAAAAGCCCTGCTGTAAGCCAGTCCTTCTGAAGCATGCTGTATTCCAGCAAGGAGCCTTCATCTTTTTCACAAAGTCATTGTGGTCTTATTCTAACAGAACTGTCTGGTTTCTTCCAGATAAAGATTTGTCTGGCAACCTGTAAACGATGGTGTGGTCCATCATTGAATAATAATAATAAAATGACACATTTTTGTTTACAGTTGTAAAGTGTTTAAAAGAAAAGTGTTATGAAGTTTCAAGGTTGATTTAACTGTCCTTGAGAGCAGATCAAGGCATCACAAAACATAAACATAAAAAAATAGTGTTACTTGTCTTATTTTGCAGTTTGAGATTAATAAAAATTCATACACAAAGTTGAGGAATGATTTCACTGAAATTCATTTCAGTTTTTGTCATTGTGAGGATATGTCCCATTTATGCAAGCCAAAAATTTGAACAACACTCCTGTGAGAGATTAATCACAACGTTTGAAAATCTGTTTATAAACCAAGCATATTTTTGTAATGATTTGTCTGGCTGACTCATTTGTCATTTGGCTGGTTTATTTTTAAAATCCATTACAGATTCATTTTATAATCTAATTACATTCCTGGCTGCTGTTGTTGGTAAAATGTCTGAGCATATATATATATATATATATATATATATATAATTAACTCTATAAGTTTTTGTGGGTTTTCTCCGGGTTCTCCGGTTTCCTCCCACAGTCCAAAGACATGCAGGTTAGGTTGATTGGTGTGTCCAACTTGCCCATAGTGTGTGTGGGTGTACCCTACCCTGCGCCATATATGTGTTATGGGATGGGCTCCAGGCTTCCCCACCACCCTTAACAGGAATAAGCGGTATAGAAGATGACTGACTAGCTGACAACACTCAACAACAACAGTAACATAAAACATTAAAAAAGAAATAATATGCCTAATGGTGATTTCAGAAAGCAGTAACTACCAATCTTTATAGCCAATATAATTAATGATATCTGATTGCATGTTGTGTACTTTAAAAAGTCTTTGGAAGGTTCTATTATAAATTGTAATTACTACCAAAAGGTATTCAATGATATTTAAAATGTAGGTGCTGGTATCATCTGTTCCAGGACTGTTCAATGACAGCACTAAAAAAAAGTCTGTCCTTCTCTTCCTGCAAGGCCAAGAGGGAAATTAAACAGGTT
Organism: Chitala chitala; assembly: GCA_025773905.1. Lineage (NCBI taxonomy): Eukaryota > Metazoa > Chordata > Actinopteri > Osteoglossiformes > Notopteridae > Chitala > Chitala chitala. The sequence continues at coordinate 25,134 of JABJVR010011590.1, read as the reverse complement.
TTTAATCCTGTACAGACATGGTATATTGTGAGTAAAAAATCTGAACAGGAAATACTCTGTTCCAGATACTGATTTAATCCTGCACTTGGGAAAGAAAGATTTAAATCATCTTTCTTGTAGTTCCCAACAAATACATAGTGCAGATTTTGAGATGAAGTACATTCATCTTAAATTTATCTTATCTCCTGTGTTTGTGCAACACTGAAAACATTTACAATAGAGGACACCAAGTAGAAGGTGTGACATTTTAGGCCAGTTTATTGACAGAAAAGTCTCCAGAAATTTGATTGCAAAATAGAGCCGAAAGAAATGTGAAACAAACAGCATTTTCATGTTGAGTAGGAGGAAAATAAAACACGAGGTAGTCACCATATCAATTACAGTGTTATGGTGAAGACACAATATAGATTACAATGTTATAGATTACCATATTACACTAACAAACTAGTAGGTCTTCGAGGTACAGTGCTGGAATGGTTTGTATCTTACTTTAGGAATAGGAGTTTCTCAGTGAGCTGGGGGAATGTTTTGTCTTCCTGTGCCCCTCTGCCTTAGGGGGTACCCCAAGGCTCAATACTTGGACCTGTTCTATTTTTTTGTACTTCTTACTTCTGGGCTCTATCATTCGGAAGCACAACTTGTCTTTTCATCTTCACTCCGATTATGTTCAGTTATGGCTGCCTGTAAAACTCAGAACTTCCAACTCATTGCTATGCTTTGCTAAAATTCAGGAGTCCAATGTAATATAGCATTCGAACATGCAAACCTCAGGCAGAATTAACAAATTACCATTCAACTACCGCACTCAGATATATAACCGTACAGTACTGTAACTGAGCAGGAGAAGAACAAGAATAGATTATTTATTCTGTTTAATAACTGGCAACAATAAAATTAGAGAGTAAACATTTTACTAGTGGTCAGAAGTGGTGATAACCTTCTCTGTTTTATCTTTTTTCTGCATTAGTTATACAACACAGTCATATTCATAAACCTGATTCAAAGTGGTAGACATTTTTGTCCATTTTGCAAACATCGCTTAGACATTTCAAATCTCCTGAAATAGTTATTTAACAGTGTTTCATAACAGAAAAAATCTGTTTTTTTATGACACTACAGATGTGGATTATTCAGTCACAGACCTCAGATGAATTTAGTGAGATTTAAGGTTGGGATGAAAGGAGGGTTTTCTTCAAGATTCTGAAAGCTTTGTCAACAACTTTACAGCTACAATTCATACAGAAAATATTTGTTTCTTCTCAGTTGTTTCTATAAAGAAATGTGTATATTAATGTATTTGAAGTATTTACAGACTGCTTTGACCTTCCAAATTACACAGCATATTTTATGTCTATTGAAAAACTTAAAGTTTTATTTTTTTACACAAGCAATATTTCAAATGGTAAGTCCTCCTGGGAATTGTAATTAATTTGTGAAATGGTGTCAGATAAAATATTCACAGCAAAGAATTATTCACAGTTAATGGTCTGTTTGAAGTAGTATCCAATGATGAGATCCACCCTTATGTGGAACAAAGGAAGGAGAAACTTCAGCACCTTCCATATATCCTACCCTTGTGTCTGCATGTTTAAAGAGTACATGCAAAAGAAATATTCTGACGATATTTTGGTTCATTAAAAAAGGGTAGGCAAGTCACTTGATAATTATATATTCATATTTACAGGACACATTGCATCCAAACAATTGCATGTGTTACTTAAAAAAACAGAGCTAACATGGTATGCTGTATTCTAATTTTTGATGGCCCCTGCTAGGAATCATTCTAGGTTTCCACCCCTCCACACCACCCATGGTTACAAATATAGTCGTCAACATTTATAAATGAAAAGACAAAATCTCTCAGACTATTGAGCAATGCCCTTCCTCAGGAAATTCTCCAGACCTTAAATGCAATATTAAATATAATATAAGTCTAATATCAAAAAGTTTGCCAGACATTAAATCTGATATTCTGTCTCTGTTTTGGCTTGGTTTAAACCAATGAAATGGCTACAAACTAAAACTTTACCTCACTGGTTTGTGCGTTTTCTTGAAATATTATCACAATATTCTGTCTCCTGTCATTCACATTCACCTCCGTATTCTTAATATTAAAAAGCAATTATTTTTTAATGCTTCCCAGATTTGGAATGTCTACTGACTGTTGAAATATACATTTTGTAGAGAATGTAATCCGGAAAAAAACTTGGCTTCTTGATAATTTTTACAAATGATCCCTGTCCTGAAATTACATTATTACAACGATTCTCTTCTGCTGAAAGTCTTTAAAATTCACAGTAAAGGAAGTGTAGACTGCCTTTTTAAAACTCTTTGTTAGAAACATATTAAATTATCAGTTAAATTGTAATATAATTTAATGATTTTTCCCAAAGGCGTTTTACAACGGAAGACATAAACATGAGCTGAGACGATGACAAACACAACCTGAGGCAAAATAAACAGTACAGTACATAGTCAAGACCTGAAAGCTCTACTGCATATGTGGGACTTGAGGGATCTCTTAAACTCAGAAAACTGGAGCAGTCGGGGTTCAGCTTGGAGAGGGAATTCCATAGGTAGGGGGAGCAATAGAAAAGATGTAGTCACCCCAGGTCCTGTGCTTGGTCCTGTGGGGAGGGATAGTATGCTGGCATCTGCAGAGCAAAGATAGCAATGAATAACACCAGAAAGGCAGGAGAGGGCCATGTAATGGACAGCCTTGTAAATAATGACAAGGATGTTGAATAGAATCTATTGGAGGGATGTAAAGCAGGTGTAGAATTTGTAATCAGGGTAAAATGTTCATAAGTTTAAGAACCAGAGTAGACATATGGAGGAATTCTGATTGTTCTGAAGTTTCTAGTTAGCTTCAGAGGAGTACCATGGAGCAGTGGTTCCCAAACTGTGGTCCGTGGACTGGCACCAGACCGTGGACTTGTACTGGGTTGTAAACAGGCCAGCAAAACCCTGTAGGAAGTGGGTGTATAAAGTGCAAAATAAGTAGCGATGTGTGGATAAAATAACCAGGGAGGCCAAGCCAAAGCGATTACATGCAAAATGTATTTTGATTATAAGTAAACACAAATTCTATATTATACAATTATGCATGCTATATGCAACTTGCAATACATGTACTGACAGATTAAATAAAAAATTTGAGATAAATAATGTCTCAAATTATTTAAATATACTTTATTATATATATATTTTTATGGTTATACTTCTGGCAAAACATGGGTACCCTTGATCTCCAGGAGTACATGCCCCTGCTGCGAAATGCAATTTTTCATAAAAATGCCATTTTTAAAATTGCATATCACATTAAAGATAATTTCCAAAATGTTCAGAAACAATTTTCCTGAGGTAAATATGTAATTTAGTATATACTATATTATAGTATGTTAATAGTGATCTTGTTAATACTTTATATTTTGCTGTTAACATTCTTTATACTAAAATGCCACATGGCAAGCTTGCAGATCAAAAACAACCCCTGCAACCCCCACAATCAAAAACGTTTGGGAACCACTGCCATAGAGAATGATGCTGCAGTAATTTAGTTTAAATGTGATGAAACGATGGATCAGGGTAGCAAGAGAGAAATATGTGATGAATATCAATGATCTAAGCACTGAACCTTGGGGGACATCTTGAGCAGACTTCCAGTTACTGATGCTAATGTGTTGTTTGTTGGGAAGGTACAACTTAAGGTGCAATCAGCAGGGCTGAGGTTTTCAAGTCAGGAAGCTAAATTCATTTGTGCCTGCTTTCAAAAGCTGCACTAAAGTCAAGGAAGAGGAGAATTTTAAGTTGACCAGAATCAGAAAAGAGCAGAACATCATAGTGACTTTGAGGAGGGCAGGTTCAGTGTTGTGTTGTGTCTAGAACCTAAATTGAAGAGATTGGTGGAGGTGAGGTGAGGTGAGCTTAGAGTTGTGTAGCCAAAAAAAATTCTAATAGTGTAGTAAGAAAACGTAGATTGGAGATGGATCTGAAGTTATTTGGAATGTCAGTGTGTAGACCACATTTTTCAAGAATGGGAGCAACAGTGGCAAATGTACACACATGGGGAACATTACCACAATTTAGAAAAAAGCTTATGATTTTTGAGTTGAATTAGTTGAATTGTGAAATCAAAGACTGGACGGCTGGGCAGGATGGGATCCAGAACAGAGGTGGTTGCTTTCAAAAAAGCGTATTTTTTTTTTGACTTGGTAGTTTTGAATTATGACCTGAGAAGCAATAAAACACGTAATTTGTTGTCTTAATTTCATTTATTACTTTTCCTTATAATCGTCACAAGAATCTTTACTGGTGCTTATCCAAAAACTGTGTCTTGTTGTACGAGATAAAGAAGAGGGTAGCAGAGTGTGTTCTTTCGACAGGAAAAAAATATTAAAACAATATTGAAATTTCTCCCACATTAAGGGACTGCTGTGGAAATCTGAACACATGTACAGTGAAACCACATCCCTCCAGAATAAAATTATGACAGAGAGACAGACACCTCAATATTATCCCCAGCACAACCATAATGCAGAAGCCTTATTAGAAGAGACGTATGGTTTTTGTGAGATTGGAATGGTAGCTTTTAGGAATTTCATTCCAGCTCAGCGTGACTCACTCACGACTGCATTACATGCCTGGTCCTCAAATGTGAGTCCAGCTCGTTCGCGTCACAACTTCTGACTGCTTTATGAGTCCTGACATGAAGCAGGAGAGCAGGAAATCTGGCAATGAGAGCAGAAAAGGAGAAAAGCTGAAAAAAGAGGAAATGTGGGAAATGGGGGAGTGAATAAACACTGAAAAAGAAAGTGAGGGAGCAAAAAGGGAGGTGGTGACAGAGGTGGGGGGAGCACTCTGCACACCCTGCTGTTCAGCTCAGCAGAGGAGGAGTTTAGCCCTGGGTCTCCAGGCACAGAGGGAGCTCTGCAGCCATACATATCTCCTCACCAATGCTCTAGTTCCACAGTCACATTTATGCTCTTACCTATTACTTCTATTTGACACATTTTACCTGTTTATTCAGCTGTCCTTTTCTGGACCAGTTTCAGTTTAAGTTCCTTGCTCAGGAGCAGCACAGCAGAATTGTTCCTGAGAAGTGAACCGCCAGCCTACAGAATACATGTCTATACAGTTTATAACTGCTAAACGTGCTGCCCAAACTTTGCAGCTGTATTGGCTGACTACGGTGCATGAGTTCACTTCTTTGTCTGTCACGACTGTCTGTTAGCACCCTACAAGCCCTACAAAAAAGAGGCAACCTTAGAGCACCTCATTTTTCATTTAAGAGAAAGTGTGTATGCCTCATAAGAGTACTTAGATATACTTTTCTTCTTTTTCCCCAGATGTGAAAAACCGTTGTTACAGCACTGGTGAATTTATGTTAAGTTCGTCTTGTGTTGCTTGATAGGTCTTCATGTTCTTCACAAGGTTCCTCTCTGATTTGTAGACCTACAGTATACCTACAGTCAGTCTTTGGCTTTCTCATTAGCTCCACCTACAGAGACATCTTCTTATAGAGCAGTTTTCAAACTGTGTGCTTCCTCATATTTCCTTTCCAGACTCACTCAATTCTTTTGATCATAAACTCACATTTCAACCAAGGCATGTTTTTCATTGTGATGTCTTCAAACATGTAGTCAAGAGCTCTTATGTTCCCGAACCTCAGTCTTGACCTCTGTGTCCAATGGAATTGAGTGTATGTTAATAACATGTGGTTAAGGAACAGGAATGTGATCTCTATTTCTCAATCAGCCATCATGTGACACACATACAAATTACTGGACAGAAGTGAAGTCAGGCTAACTGATTAATCCTGCAGAGATTTGTGAATCCACAACTATTTCTTGAAGTCCATGAATGCTACTGACAAACATACTTTTTCAAGCCATCCTTGCACATTCTTTACAAAACTGTTTTTTGCATTGGTTTATTTTTTCCAGCATATGTGATAAACATCTTGATAAAACATCACAAGATGTTGCAAAATATATCAGTTTTCAAGTAACACTACACTAAACTTTAAAACCACTTATCACTTCTCTTCTATCGAAGTGCGAAATTTTGGCCATAAAACTCGTACATAGGTATGTAATGTCAATCACACATAAAACTAAATGGAGCACCACATCCCACAGTCAAGTAGATTATGGGATGTGGTGCTCCACACATGGCTCTGATGTGATCTTATAGCTTCTCACTCAGTATAGCTCACATTCCTCATCTGACCTTGATGCATCGAAAGAAAAAATTTGAGGCATGTCTTTAGGGACCCAGGAAAGCCAAATGGCAGCTCACTAAAATGTCTTAGCAGATGAGAGTGTAGTCAGTGGGTGGGAAATGAGTTATAGAGCTGCACAGGAGTCGTGTGTTTGAAAAAATACCTCCGGCTGCATAAACACAACAAAATAATCATTCAAGCTACACAAATGAAAACTACACCATGCACAGGTGGAACTCCTTTTGTCACAGGTTTTCATAAAAAATACAGATTCTCTGGGATTATTGGTTCAGACGTTTATTTACATCCAGTTTCCTGGCCAGGACTGTGTAAAGACCACCAGACTTTAATCCATCCTCATTTTGGCTTTTCACATATAGGTTCACTTTACATACCAAGCTGCAGGCACTGATAAAATCCAAAGATGGGATATGAATTTTTCCATACCTCATCACCTCAAAATCACATTTATGATCTTAGTGGACCACAGGCAGAGCTTGTGGGGTGAATTAATTGTTATAATTTGCTTGCTGAAGTGACCTACATGTTTAGGCTGGCGTATAAAAATAACGCTCTTGTCTTGACTACTGCAATGCTCTGCTAACAGCGTTTCCAGCATGTGCAATCAAACCTCTCCAGATGATCTAAAAAGATGATCTAAAATGCAGCAGCACGTCTTCAACCAAAGAGGACACATGTCACACCTGGCTCCCTGTGGCTGCCTGCATCAGGTTCAAAACTCTGACACTCGTCTACAGAGTGGTCAACTCAACAGCACCTCTCCACTTGAAGAGCCTCATCCAGGCTGACGATCCCTCTCACCTACTGTGCCGAGCCAGTGATTGGTGTATAGTGGCCCCTACGCCACACAGCATTAGATCCAAAGCAAAGACCTTAAGATCAGTGGTCCCACGATGATGGAACAACTTATCTACTTCTGCACGCTCCCAATATTGAAAAGACTAATGAAGATGGAACTCTTTTGCAGCTTCCTGTACATTAAGAAAAATCTCCTATCCTGCACTTAATGTCTCACAAAACAAAAAACATTTCATTTTATGGCACTCAACGTTTAATGTCTTTTTTCTCTGACTTGGCTTTTTGCTTGCCTGGTAAATCGTTTTCAGTACGTCTGCCAAATAACAATGTAATGTAATGTGTATGTAACCTACCTGATACATGTAGTACTGCATATATACCATATTTAATCTCTATCTTTGCGCACAACAGTCCAGCGTCAGCACATTGTGAAATTATGTGCCTTGACATTTTCTGAGCTTCTCTTTATAGCTGAACTTGCTCGAGACTGTTTTTGACTAACAATAAAAAGCACATTTTTGAATGCTATATTGTATACACCACACCCTTCTTACTGGTTTCTTTGGTCTTTGGTCTTTGATCCATGTTTAGCAAACACGTAAGACCAAATTTGTACTTTGACCTGATATTAGACAAAGCTGTCATCAATCTACAAATGAAAACAGATGAGAGCCTACAGATACTTACAAAATAGCTTTTTTATATTGTTTACCTTTCATTATTAAGTCTTTCAGGATGTATTAGTGTTGAAGACCTTCAACAACTTTATTATCATTATATGAAAATCTTACAAAAATGAAACCCATCACTCTTGAATTGTCTGCTACTGGTACACCGTATACTGTATTGATGAACTCTCTGATTGTGTATTGTGTATATACACTAAATTGTCAAAAGTATTGGGATGCCTGCCTTTACATGCACGTGAACTTTAATGGCATCCCAGTCTTAATCTGTAGGGTTCAATATTGAGTTGGCCCACGCTTTGCAGCTATAACAGCTTCAACTCTTCTTGGAAGGCTGTCTACAAGGTTTAGGAGTGTGTCTATGGGAGAGTTTGACCATTCTTCCAGTAGTGCATTTGTGAGGTCAGGCACTGATGTTGGACGAGAAGGCCTGGCTCGCAGTCTCTGCTCTAACTCATCTCAAAGGTGTTTTGTCTGGTTGAGGTCAGGACTGTCAAGTTCCTCCACCACAAACTTGCTCATCCATGTCTTTACGGACCTTGCTTTGTGAACTGGTGTGTAGTCATGTTGGAACAGGAAGGGGCCATTCCCATCGAGAAACGTGACACGTCACTTTAGAGACCACGTCTCCACTGCTCTAGAGTCCAGTGGCGGTGTGCTTTACACCACTGCATCGGACGCTTTGCACTTGGTGATATAAGGCTTGGGTGCAGCTGCTCGGCCATGGAAACCCATTCCATGAAGCTCTCTACGTACTGTTGTTGTTGAAGGCCACACAAAGTTTGGAGGTCTGTAGCTATTGATTCTGCAGACAGTTGGTGACTTCTGCGCACTGCGCGCTTCAACATGCGTTGACCCCACTCTGTCATTTTACATGGCCTACCACTTCGTGCCTGAGGTGCTGTTGTTCCCAGTTGCTTCAACTTTGTTATAATACCACTAACAGTTGACTGTGGAATATTTTGTAGCAAGGAAATTTCTTGGATGGACTTATTGCACAGGTGGCAACCTATCACAGTACCATGCTTGAATTCACTGAGCTCCTGAGACTGACCCATTCTTTCACAAATGTTTGTAGATGCAGTCTGCATGCCTAGGTGCTTGATTTTATACACCTATGGCCATGAAGGCGATTGGAACACCTGAATTTAATGATTTGGAGGGGTGTCCCAATACTTTTGGCAATATACAGTAGTATATTACACTCCACCATTAGTATTTACTATTATGTAGTATTTAATCCAAATTTGTCCTACACTAAAAATAGTGTTTTGTGAATCACTTGTAATGATTCAGCTGCCTTTCAGTTGTGTAATACATCAGGCGTGTGACATCACCCTGGTGTAAACAAAGAGACTGGACATAAAAAAACACCTGTCTGTACACAAACATTTGGAGAATCCATATAGCCTATTATGATTTCTTTTTTCCAGGTGTGGATGCCTGAGGTTTCTTGCCAGTGCTGTCTGATTTCGTAACAAGTCTGCTAATTTAGGACCATGCTGTTTTACGTATGAACGTTAGCATGCTCATGGTGGGTTGGGCAGCCACACAATCTTGGACCCCCCAGAGTTTTTTTTCTCTTTTTTTCTTTTGTCCTCCACTGTCATTCACCTTTAACTTGGACCTATGTGTTTTTTATTCAAGATCCCTATAAGGTGCTTTGGGAGAATGCCGTTATGTAAGAAACTATATGAAAAACAAATTTAAATTTCACTAAAATCTTATCTGCTACAGCTTTTTTTCAGGATGTAACAGAGGTGAAATGTCTTTTGGATTGCTCATCAGATCTGGTACTATATGTAAATAAGTTCAGAAAGTGCCAGGTTCTCTGCAGACAGCACAATGTTTCAGATCTGACTTCAATTTCCTGAGGGAACCAGGACACAAATCCATGACTAAGCACTAGGTCCAAAAGCCTACACATCTGCTCTTCATCTGTGTATCTGTCAGCATCTGCAAGACCAGTAAGTGTGACTAAGGTTGGTAAATGCAGGTCAGCATTTGATCAAATTGTCTGGCTGCCTTCTGTACTATAGAATTGCGGCTACCTTCTGTATTATGGTCTTGTGACTGTCTCGTACTACATATTAGTTGCCGTGTGTTGTGTTTCAACACTGAAATGGTTGTCTGTTCTGCATCTCATTTCAAAACACGGTTTTTAATTAGAAAGGATGTGACTTTTGACATATACACAGACAAAATATCTTTGGTGTATGTTCATAAACTTTACATGTGATCGTGTTACATGACTATGACCACATCAAACAATTTTCACTAATAGCTCAGTCATAGTTTATCCATGAGTGAAACCACAGTCTCCCAGAAAAATTGTATGAGGGAATATGACCTTAATATAACTGAAAGAATCAAATTTGTGTATAAATAAACATTGTTTCAACTCATTTTCCCTCTTTCTTACCAAAAAAATATAACCATACATGTTTTGTTGTGTAATATGCAGGACATTTTTCTCTCTTGAAGTAATTGTAATTAACTGTAAAAAAAACCTGTAATTGTATAACTGTGGTTTTAACATCATGTCAAAACTGAACAACAGTACATTAAAATACAAATGTTAAGGAGTTCTCTTTATTAAGGGGTAAACAAAGATACAGATCTGAGCCTTAAGATAGTAATAGGCAGAGTTTTAAAAATGTTGCCATATATAATAACATCTTGGAGCGTTCAAGGGTAAAATTCTGTAACACACTGTAACAATCTGCTGTCTACCATCCACATCTTACTCAGAGAGCTGCCCTCTGTCATCCCAGAAGCAGGCGAACACAGCAGTTTGTATCAGCAGCTTTCTGAGTTTTTACTTTGTATGTTTCCCAGAAAGGCTCATAAAGATAGCTCTGCATTTGGCAACAATTTTGGGTTGAAGCGTGGGCCACTCCGACTGGGACCAGCCTCAGAAGCTCACTAGACAATACTGAAATCAGTGTGGAAAAGGGTCCTGGGAAAATTGAATTTGTTGGTAAATATTTAACTTGGGAGCGAGTTGTGTGGTCAGAAACTGGTTGCTAACTGGATGATGCAGTCATCGATGACAACGTGTCTCATGGATGTGTTGAGAAGATGTTTGTATTAACAATGTTTCAAGTACTCATTTAGTGAAAATGTGCTCTTGAAAGTTATAACAGTTTATATTAGTCAATATCAATTTTAAGCAGTAGTGTCATGACTTACAGGGCACTATAACTCATGCTTGTGGTATAGCAGTGAAGGTAAGATATTGTTTGTGTAAGCTGGTTGTGTAAGGTGTTTCACAATCAAACTGTTATAACTAAATCATTTCAGGTCCTTAAACAGTGAAATTAAAAAGGGTTTTAAAATGTGGCTGACCAGGCTATGCAAATTCAGTATGGAGAATACAGAATAGTATAAAAAGAAGAGATTAGAGAGGAAACATTTCTTGACTGATGTCAACTCAGTCCTCCAGATAAGATGTGAAACATTTCAAACATTCAGTAGTTGAAGTTATACAGCAGTGATTTGATCCCATTAGCTGATGAGGCTGTCCAGAACACATGAAGCAAAAAAGAAAGGGAAGTTCAGGAATTCTACATTCAACAGGCATGACAATTTTTGGAACTGGCTAATTTATGACTGCTCATTCATATCTTTTCCTGTAATTTATTCCAAACTCTACTGTTCCTTCTAAACTTTAGACACGCAAAACCAGATTGCAGCACAGGGATATAAACAAATAAAGCAAACATTAAATTGCATATTTTTCATATATACAATTTTAATTATGCTATTTTACTTTTATAAGTAAAGCGGAACTCCACTGAGAAGCAGCCAGCTGGCTCAATGGGTGGAACATCAAGTTGGGATGCAGAAGCCTCCTGGTTTGAATCCCATACCAGCCAACAGGTGTGTCCCTGAGCAAGACACTCAGTGCTAGCTCCTTGGGCACTGTATAATGGCTGCCCACTGCTCCCCCAGGGGATGGGACAAAAAAAGAGAAGTCATTTGCCTATGCTATTAATGAAGTTCTATGAAATTATAAACACTGTATTGCTGGATGTGTGGTTGTCTGTGTCAGTTTGTCTGTCTGAGGTAACCACCGCTGGCTGTTCTATATCTTGTACATTTCCAAACTCATTTCATAGCCCAAGTCTGAACTCAGGCAACTGAGGGAAGTATTAATTTGCACTTTCATTTGAACTGACCCTGCTTTTTGATTAAAAATGAGTTCTCAGCAATGCCAGTAACAGATAATTTCAGACATCTGCATGTAAACCTGTAAATGTAATGAAGCATAACCTTGGAAACCAATCACAGTGTCTCAGTCAGAATTGTTTTTCCTTTGCATCATGTATAGTGCAGTGTAAAACTGTCTCTCTCCCTCCTGATTGGAGAGAACAGAGGAAATGTGAAGGGGGTCAAGTGATTTTTCACCGCATTGTAACCACAAATACATGCTGATTTATTATTTATCACAAATATATTTAAGATATTTTCCTTTATTATGCAGCCTATTTTTAAAACATTTTAATTTCAGTTGCGTACATTACATATTCATTTGAATTGGGCTTAGTAAAGAGAACAAGAATTCTACAAAAATTAAAAAAATAATATTTATCTCTGGGTTTCTAACCTAACTGTACAGAGGTAATCCCATAATATTATGGGTTTAAAGAATGACGACAAATACATGCTTTTGGTAATGCTTATATAATCCCCTAATTATATAAGTAAAATAGAGTGTTATTACAGTTTTACAGTGTATATATGGGTGTGTGTGTGTGTGTGTGTGTGTGTGTGTGTGTGCATTGCATTCCTCTCCTCTCCTTTGGCCTCTACCTCTAGATGTTTATCTAATTTCATCTAATCTTTGCATTAATTTTCAGTTTTAGAAGTTGCTATCTGAGTTATCTCAGAACAGGAAAGGACGTCCTCCCATTTGGAGGGAGAGGGTCAGCTGAAATGAACAAGTCCAGAATGGCTCTTTCAGTCCAGATACACTCTTAGCCAAACACAGCAGATCCATTTTAAGATGCTTGTCCAGAACAGTACAGTTTGTTTGTGGTCTTACAGGGTTTTTAGAAATTACTAAATGTGTGTTTGATTTGGTTTGCATGCCATACTCAGCAAGATAAGCTTCCATAAATTTTGCTGTCCTGACTAATTGCCTGTTCTGAATTTTTGATTTGTTGTGCTAATATGTGTCCTAGTCAAGAACACACTTCAGTCCTGTAAAAATTAAGCAATGAAATCTGACCTAACCACGAATTAGGCTCCTAAAATGCCTACTGTCTTTTTTTTTGGAAAACATATAGAAGTATAAAAGGAAAAGATGCAATTATTTTAAAAATTCAATATTTTTCAGTGCATGATCTCAATTAAATATATAACTAATTAATACAAATTTGTATATATTTTTTTGAAACATCAAGGATTTACTGGTTTCCCACATATTCACTACTCAGACTCTTATGTAGGTCAAAGCAGTTAAACTTTTATGCACATACATTACGATATGCTGTGGTCTGCTTCACTGCAGAACTGCTTTATTTACATTAACTCTTTTCACTTGTTGCCTTTATTATATTTTTCTTGCAGATCACCCAAAGCTTGTTTTTTTGCAATAGGATATAGTTAGTTTTTATTCTTTTTTTGCAATTACATAAAAAATATATATTTATTGTTAAAGTACACTGAGTAAATCAGCTAAATTAGGCAACACACTCGGTTGGTAAACATGCTTCAGGAAGGCACAATGTGGAAAGGGAGAGATTTTCTAGAAATACTGTTCAAAACTGCATATATTGTACATGCAAACCTTTGAGGATTTTATATGTATATTAAAGCAAATTATTTACTTACCTTGTGTGTACAGGGCAGACAAAATGAAAACTGATTAACAGTGTATGGCAAACACAACAGACATTAACCACAAGTTATGAAAGGGAGTATCAGGAAAGTAATTACTCTGGAATGTGAATAAATGTCAGTCAGTCAGTCAGTCATCTTCTATACCACTTCATCTTGTTAAGGGTTGCAGGAAGCCTGGAGCCCATCCCAGGATACATAGGGTACAGGGCAGGGGACACCCAGGGAGTGGCGCCTACCCACCTGAATAAATGTGAATAAAGATTTTTCATATGTTTTTTTCTGTATTTTTGATAAAGTGCTGGGGTTTTAAAAGAAATTGAAGACATACGATTATTACACAAAACAAGATTAATTACCAACAAGAATGTGCCTTGTGCAAGAATGTGCATCCAAAGTAATTTTGAAAATACTGGAGAAATACAAGTTGCTCATTTACAGTATACATTAATGTGGGAAATGTTTGGGTGAGTGTGCAGACAGTCATGTGACACAAGGAGCTGCCAGTGAATTAGGCATTTTTTTATTATACATGGCAAGTCCATGCAGAATGAAACTGAAATGAAATAGGGACACAGAGCAGTTCTGCTAAAAGAAGAACAGTAATAAAACAGGAAAGAAAACCAGAAAAATATTTGTGACTAACAACACGTCTACATGCCAGGTCATTGGCTGACAAATGTTTCATATAGCAGCTACACCATAAACAGCAAGGAAACAACACTGCATAGTGGTCAGTTTTTAATTTGTAACATATGTTAGTGAACAACATCCATTTTATATTTTACTATTAATTTTTAAAATGCAATGTGTGATTTAAAAGACATTCTGGACAGAACAGCTCTGGAGTATTTTAAACATAGTTGGAAATCCATAAAGTATACTATATATTAAAATAATAAATCGCAACATGCTCAAGTGAATTTGCACGTCACACTGTGAATTTGAACTCAATGAAAAAAATAAATGGTTTTTGTGGTACACGCTTTGTGTAAAGTCAGCAGTATTCTGAAATACTGCAAATTTAAAATAACGCATGTTACAACTGCTAGACATTCAACTTCTGTCAGAGCCGACATTCGAGTGTCCTACTTCCTGACTGGAAACAGAACAAGCACTTAGTGAGCGATTTGCAGACAAATTTATCTTTCACACGATGAAGGATTTCTGCTTTGACACCCAGATTTGCAGCAGTGGCTGAATCGAGTCCATCGTTTAGAGTGAAAACAGTCATCACCTTCCTCTTTTTCCAATCAACTCTGCACTCTTTCCTGCCTCATTTTCATAAACTCAGTGACCTCATCTGAGTCTCTTTGGGGAAGGGAAAAAAATCTGCAGTTTTTATACAAAAAAATGTATAAAACCGTCTGACTTTAGAAGCCTTTGCAATGAGAAAACAGAACACAGCTGTCCATAGTTTAGAACGGGCAACAGGAAGACAGACACGGAAAGAGAGAGACATTTACATTTATGAAAGAAGCTGGTCGATATTAAAAATACCTAAAAGAGGATCTTCGAAGCTGCATTCAGCACTACTGAGTCATATGGTCCACACATTAACAGATGAGCCCATGGCTAACTGCAACCAGATTCTGGATCTGGACCAATCATAAGAAATTGGGGGATATTAGCTTTGAACCAGAGCAGTTTTTAAAGGCCATACAATAATGCATAAATGTACACAAAAACAGACAGAGGTGGCCAAGAATGAACTTAGAAGTCGGATTCTTCCAGAAACCTGCTGTTCATCCCTCCCTGAAACAAAGCACTGTTTTATTGCACCATGGGCGATTAAGGCCATCATCTCAGAAGGTCTGTCCAAACTGATCGCCTGCCAGCTCTACTGCTCTTTTCCCACAATTCCTCACATTTTCCTTACATGTCGAAAACCCTTCCAATTAGTCCTGGTAGCAGCGTTTCTCTAACAGTAATACAGCAATAAAATGGCAGAAGGGGGCATATCTCACAAAACCAAAAACTCTAAAATTGAAATTGAAATTCAACTTGTATTTATTTACTTTAAACATTTTATGGTGGAGAACAAGTGAGACACAACGTTATATCTGTAAAAACAACCAGTATGCTGCTTTCCGTTTTTTTAACCCACCAAAGCAACCAGATAACATACTGTCTGGTTTTTTGCACATTAGAAGGTTGAAGCCAGGCTGCTGGCCAAAGTCTTAGTCTCGAGAGCATCCGTGTGTAAGTACATCAGTGTGTAGGCATTTTATTGAGATTATTTATGTGCAAACATATTACAGCACGTGTCTGAGGATGCACGTGTTTGTTCATGTAAGCTTGGCACTTTGAGTGTACCCAGTGAGACCTTCAGCAGGGCTCCTGTTCCTGCTCTACATTGTTGTCATTGTCATCTTCCCCTTGTCCCTTGTTGGTGTAATTTTTTATATATGACTTTTTTCTTTTTGCAGACTCCGAGTGAATGTGAAGTAAAGCACATGTGGTTCTCAAAAGACCTACTGGATTATACTTTTGCTATGCAAATGATTCACATTATGGTTTTATTCATTTTTTTCACTTTTTCCACGTTTGCAGCAACACCTGTTTTACGTGTCAGTTTTTACTGGATGTGAAAAGTGCAAACTTCCACGTGAAGCGAAATGTGGAGCACAGAATAACTAGAACATTGAGTCAGGACTGGCTTCCAAGGCCTGGGGCTATCAAATAAGACTGGATAAGACTAAGTATAGTGTGAAACCTCTACATCAAGTCAAACAAAATAATTTGAGCATGAAAAAACACATACATGTACTCTCTCTCTCTCACACACACACACACACACACACACACACACACACACACACACACACACACACACACACTCACACAATGAGAGTCCTGACGATGCTAGGTTATGTGTGAGAAGCCCCATCGGCTGGTCTGAAGAGCTGCAGCTTCCCATCCAGTGTTCCTGTCAGCAGCTGGAACGACAGCACAGAAACACGGAGGTAAGCTCAGACACCACACACACACACACACACACACACACACACACACACACACACACACACACACACAGAGTCAACACAATGATTTACCAACGTGTGTTCTGTACACAGTGCCCTTTACCTGTCAAATTTATACATTTCTTTCCAAGGTCTATAGTTTTGTGGCTTTAAACTTAAAACACTAATTGTAAATGAAAGCCTAAAGCCTGACTTTGGGTCCTGTTCCTCAGGAAATAACTAATGACTTTTGCACACAACTGAGAAAATATAGCCATATGTGTAAATTCATTTTAATAACTTAACAAGTGTAGTAGTCTCAACAGCTCATGAACTCCAATTTTCCTATAAAATTATTAACAATATGCCCTCCAAAAAAAGTCGAAGCTCAATGCAATTTGTTCATAAAACTGTGTTCAGGTCATCAGAGCCAATAACACATTGGTGAAAATGTGGTTGCTAGGAAACACTCATGAAAGGTTGTTTGTGTATTGTATACATTTCCTGCTTTAACTAAATCTAATAAATTTTATCTTAAATGTTAATTTGTTCAGCAATTTTGCTTTGGGTTTATTGGCAGGAATCACTTTAATTGCTCAACCAAACATTTCCCACATTGCCTATTTTATATTGTGCACATGCAGTACGGGAAACTGGGAAACACTGATAGGTCCTCCATGCCAGCGTGAACTACAACAGCATTCCTACATACATTTAACTAAGAAATAAGTGTGAAGTGCATACAAAAGTGTGTGTGTTTAAAATAAAAGGTCTCTGGATGCTGAGAACATGTAACAGCATCTGAAAAACATGCATATCTAAACAGATTACAACACTTACATAGACACTGTTTTGTTCGAAAGGAGTTTTTCGAAAACGGGAGTTTAACTGGTATTTACTGTGAAAAAGATCACTACTTCCTCCCTAAAAAAAGGGAGGGGGGGAAATCCACCTACACCCCCACATATGGAGAAAACAACATAAACACAAACAACCAAACTTCAACACAACGGCATTTAACCCTGAAGCAACTGTGAACAGGTGTAGACCCTATTAACACTACAGAAAATTAGTACAATTATAATTTACAGAAATGTGGCTGCAGCATCAACATTAATCAATAAATATAATAAATGAAACAACAAAGTAACCAAGTCTCTAAATCAGAATAATTAAGTCTTGTAATATAGTAAAAACAACTAAAGCATTAAATTATTTTTTGCAAGCTCTACTAATCAATTACAGGCATATAATATTTGGTATGGTGTACATACACATAGCCAAGGGTGTGGATTTGGGGAAGGACAGTAGCAACTTGTCCCTACAAATGTTGAAATACTGAAATTCCCTTGTGTGTATTTAGGGGAGTAGGAGGTTGGGAGCTGATTTGGTCCTTACCAGAAATTAAACCAAACCCATGGCATTGCAAATAAGTGAGCATCGAGTAAACTACTCGGAATTCTTGCGTCAGATGAGATATAAAATACTAAGCAGGAATTGTTTTATTAACAGCATTTTCTCCATTTTCATCTGTTTTTCTTAAGACCGTTTCATTTTATTTTCTGAATCGTTAACAAGAATCCTATGCTTCATCACACAAATATTTTTATGAGCGGCAAAAGAATAAATCTGCATTAAAATCTCCTCAAGGTTCACATTATGTAATCTGAGTTATTGCAGGGTTTACCAGATGAATAATAAGAAAGAAGTATAAAATTATGCCACAACTTGTAAAAAAATGATAAAAAATTCAGTGCAGATTCATCACCACCTACTAAAGGTCTGACTGGCCAAGTTCAAAGAACCAGTCCGCTTGGTGTGAGTTTACTTTGCCCAAGCAGCCGGCATCCATGGCGCTCCTTTTCAACCACCTGTTACCATTTCCCAGAGAACAAAAAGATCATCCAGCAGAGCTTAACAAACACATGAAACAACCTCAGTGAGATAAAATGAAGCTCACGTTGTGTAGAACAGATAGAATTTATGAAAATTTGAAGACTGGGAACCTGTCATCTGTTATGGGCTGCACACATTTTCCCCTGATAAGCAGTCAGATAATGAATGGGCTGTACATGTGCAAGAGAAGATAGATAGATAGATGGATAGATAGATAGATACTTTATTCATCACCAAGGGGAAATGCAGGTGTTACAGTAGCAAGACAACTGTTATAACTAGTAGTGGGTTACAACTATGAAACTATATAAAAAAATATAAGAAATGAAAACTGAAATAAAGAAACACATGAAAGAAAAATAAGACAAAATATAAACGAGTCTAAATATAATGTAAAAAAACCTACTGTGCTACATTGTACATTAGTGCAAATCTGGCAGATGTCAACAGTACAGTAAGGTGAGTTTGTATGTTATCCAAATAGTGTGCAAAAAAAGAACATGGTTACATGTGTATGTATTCGTTCTGTCATAGTAGGAGGTCTCCCCACTCAGAGACATACAGTCATGGTACAATGTGATTGCTGTCGGTACAAAAGACTTCCTGTAACATCCTGTGTCACAGCAGAGCAGAAGTATTCACTGACTAAAATAATACCAGGAAGGCAGTGAGGCTGAGGTCACAAGCCATTGGCTTGTTCAGGTGACAAGCCTTCAGCACTTCCTCACCTCTATCTGCTGTGTCTGAACCAAGGATGTCATTTAAATTTAAGAGCAGGCTGTGACTGTAAATCTGTTAGTGCAGTAAAATACAACCTCAGAGGATACAATCAGCTCAGACCGCTGACATGGGCTTTGTCTTTTACAATAAAGTCAACGTCTCTGATTGGATAAAACCATTAAGTGCATGTTTTGGGCCATATTTGTCATTACAGCTACCACTGTTATAAATCACAAGTATAATTTCTTCTTAATGCGCTATTATTTATATACGTTCTGCATCTCCTGTCTGTTTGGCACACCGATACTAAAATGAGAAAACACAACAGAATGGAGAATGTTTAAAAAAGAGGCTTAGTGGAAACACACATGTGAACTATGACACGAGACTTTAACTTCAGTTAATTCATCTCCCGTATGCAGCTCTGACAAGGAGACTCAAATCCTTCTCCTCACCTCCTCATTAATAATGAGGTACACTGCTGTCTGTGTAGCAAGTTGAAACACAAAACCCATAATGGTAATAAAATATATTACTGCAAGGGTATGGAAAAAAGTCACTTTAACTGCTGACGATAATAGCATCTATGGCTGTTTTAGAAAAACGTAAAACATTCAGCACTACAGCAGAGTACTACTCAGTGAAACTAGTGGAGGAGGTTGTCAGAATAACTGAGTGCTCTTCTGATCACAAAGGGAACAGGTAAGGGGAGGCCTGTCTGTGTGTATTAGTGTGTGTTGTACACAGATACAGAGCACAGCGTCGCATAGTCAGTGTGAAAGGATATCTGGTGTGTCTTTGCTCTGATGCAGATACCATCCAGAGAAACCGCTGGGTGGAAGGACCCAGTAATCCAGGAACAATAACGCTTTTAGGGGGCCACTGCTCAGAGGTCGCAGAGTAGAGAGACTACTCATTATGCCCTGGGGGACTGTTACTCTCATGGCCGCACCTACTGTCAGAAAGAAAAAAAGGTTTGCACATACATATCACGGAAAAAATAAAGTGTGCTTCATCATGGATACAGCAACTACGCAAAATGTCTGTGTATTTGCATGAGGCAGTGAGTACAGTCTGAGCTGATTACATTTACTAATTACAGTTTGAAGATGGATGACTGTTCCACATCTGACCAAATCACAAATGAGGTGCTGACTGTTTGTTATTTTTGGAGGTTCTCCAGAAGGTCCCTCTGGCCCTGCTCCGTGTTGGAGAATCTTTTAGGCTCTGATGTCATGTCTCCTTTTTGCCAGACCCTAACTGTGTCTCACACTAGTGTGAACTTCCTCATGGTCTGCTGCTGCTGCTTCACCCATTTTTTATCTCTCTCACTCAGTCCCTGAGCCCCCAGCCTGAATCTGAGGTGTTTCTAAATCCCATATAGGCCCATGGAGAAAAGATGAGTGGACCAGCAAGTCAGCCGCTCAGCATGTGAGAGGTCAGCTTCCAGGTCTGAGACCCTTGTGCTGTGGCAGGTCAGGTGAAGCACCTGTTTTGCTAATCTCTGAACACAACATTTTAGAGCTGAGTAGTTTATGACAAAAGGGATTCATTTGGACAGATGATTCATTCTCCATTCAGTCAGCATGAGCAGTTGGACATGGAGTGGCCAGGACAGGGTAACAGCATGTTTGCTGTCACAAAAGTGGTGACTTTTATTAATTAATACTCAACAGCACCAGGCGTGACCACTGCAATGCTCTTGTTCCACAAGTGCCAGTAACTTCTCAAAAAAAGAAAAAATTTATAAATTAAAATTAAAATTAATTAAAATAATCTCAAAAATTTCAACTGGTATTTTGATTACAACAATAGATCAATAAATGTAAACAGACTTTGACAACTCTAATATCTCCAAGAGAATTTTATTGCGTGTTCTGTTTTACAAATTTTCCAAGTAATTAAAAGTCAGCGCATATAAGGACAATCACAAGCAATGACAGGTAATAGGGGTAATCAACACACAGTATACAAGGTTTGCAAAATACGAACTGGTGTGAGTTTCTTATGCTTTTTCTAGTGCAAGTGATTGCTCAATCTGGGTTAAGTAGGACAATTCACAGCCGCATAAAATGACCCTTCATGCTGTGAGCCTGTGATGACTTCATGCTTGGCAGTGTGACCTGGATCTGCGTCCTGGAACAAGGCAATCAACAGTGTGCGATGACAAGATGATATGCTGAATTTAAATGGTTATCTGGAATCTGTTGGCTCCTGAGCTATTGCTCAACC
This sequence comes from Chitala chitala, assembly GCA_025773905.1. Lineage (NCBI taxonomy): Eukaryota > Metazoa > Chordata > Actinopteri > Osteoglossiformes > Notopteridae > Chitala > Chitala chitala. The sequence goes on along the minus strand of JABJVR010011590.1, from coordinate 3,751 downwards.
TTGACCTAGTAAATTATTCCTCTGAAGTCTCATTCAGTGCTGATTGGCTGCAGGCTGCTATTCTTTTCAAAACCCATCCTGGAATTGTTCTGGGGTACCATGCAAGAGAGAAAAAGAGGGAGAGTGTGGCACCCAACTGTTTCCCTGGATGGCTATACTGGAGTTGAATAACATTTCTGGAGTTAGCTTTTTAGCATGGCTCTCACTTTAACAATAAATGACTCAGACAGCAGACTTACAAGACAGTCAAATGTATACCAGACTTTGGGCCACATTTCTGGAGTCAAGAAGAAACTGTGCATACAAATATGAGGTCCCTAACTAATTTTGTCTCAGGCTGAAGAAGCTACTTGGATGAGTAGTGAAATGTTTGTACACAGAAGAAGTCCAGTTGACATGATTCAACTTTCAGAGAACTTCACCTGGATGACTGAGAATCTTCACTGACATATTGACACACATTTTGGGGAGGTAACTCTGAAATTGGTGTGGGAATATGAAAGAACAGCAAGGAAAGTAGCAGACTACAGAAACCACCTACGCTTCAACCTCAGATGCAGACAACAGAGCGTCATACCAACAAGACTACACCTGCAGTCCAGTGTCAGGAGCCACAGAGCAGACAAAATCTTATAAAAAGCACAAGAACATTTACTTAATGAAAGGATAAGACAGGTTAGTTTTACCATTCATGCCTTGAAACACGATTTAGACTACACTCTTCAGAAACTAACTGCTTCTCTACCGTCATCAGCCTTGGACAGAGTTGTTCAGTTTGTCAAGACTGCACAACTGGCCCAGCACCACAAAGGCAAAGAGAGACAAAGGAAGAAATTTAACATCCTTCTCTCTCACAACAATCACAGACAGACAGCAGAAGAACTCTCCAAAAGAGAAAATGAAAAAAACACTAAGAACAAATGGGTAAAGAAACTCTCAGACAGAGAACTCACCCAACCAGATGTCCTAGAGAAAGGTCTCAATTTTGCCATCACATTTAGGTATGTTCGTGTTGTGGATTTCATTGCTGCTACACAATCTGCCATATGGAATAACAAGATACTCATTGCACAAACAGAACAACTCTGTCTGAAAATCTCAGCAGTATTATCTAACACCCATCTTCCACCACCAAACCTCAACACCCAGGAGAGCAGGGTACAGGATGAAACAATTACAATCTTAAAACAATTACAATCCTGCCTGCAGACAAAGGAAGATGCACAGTTGTTCTGAACACATCAGACTACTACAACAAGATCATCACACTCTTGTAGGACCAACATATATATATATATATATATATATATATATATATATATAAAATTGAAAAGAGACCCAAACAACACTTACAAGAAAAAAGTGATAGACATCCTAAAATACTTGGAAAAAGACAATGCCATCAACATGGCTACTTAACACTATCGTTATCCTGGGGAAGCCACTCCCTGTCTTTATGGCGTCCTGAAGATCTATGGAAAAATTGAAAATCCTTTCCTCAGAAGAGGCAGAGATCTCAGATACAACCTGTTCCCTATTTTTCATGCTTACATCACTCCCCAGGAAGATTAAGACCACTTCACACATCCAACAGGTCAGCCACTTTTAATGACTCTCTTGCGTTGAAAAAGGGAACAGGAGTCAGGACATCTACATCCCTATGACTCTCTGCCTTTGTTCAGCTAACGAGTCTATCCAAGTGAGCTGAGTACTGAAACCACCCTGGAGGATAAATATTGGTTCCTGACTAATTTCATCTCAGGCTGAAGGAGCTACTTGGATGAGTATTGAATTGTTCCTATCAAGAAGAAGAAGTCCAGTTGACAATATTCAACTTCCAGACAGCTCCACCTGGATGACTGAGAATCTTCATCGACGTGTCTGGAAGTTGAATCATGTCAACGGGACTTTCATTTGACTCAGGCTGAAGAAGCTACTTGGATGAGTAGTGAAACGTTCCTATCAAGAAGAAAGAAGTCCAGCTGACATGATTCAACTTCCAGACAGTTCCATCTGGATGACTGAGAATCTTCATTGACTTCATCGACATGTGTGTACATATTTCATAGACTGCTGTCATTGTAAGTATTATTGTAGACAGAAGATTTGATGTTCGTCATTTTAAGAACGTCTGTGTTAATATAAACGATCCAATTTTAAGGATGTGGAAAGAACACAAATAGAAATACAGTCATTTATAATAATAAACAAATTTTCACATCAAAGGCCTCATAAAGGTTTACGCAGTTACATTAACTAAATCAGCAAAGCAAAGTGTTTGAGTATGCTAATTGTAATGACATCACTGTGCATAGCATTTTTCCGTTATTCACATCAGCTAGGAAGTCATAGATTTGTAATTCTGTAGGTGTGCTGACTCCATAAAGATAAGTGATACTTTGAAAAGAAAAATCATACATCTTCAGCTTGCTAAAGAAATTAGCATAAAATCACAAGGCATACTTCCATAACTCAAATGATACTGCTCTGTATATAAACAGCAGACAGTACAGTACGAAAATACCAAGGTGATGCCAGAAGTATAATATATATAATTATAATAATGCTCTGTAGTTATATTTGTGAAATGTATTTTCACTTTTCTTATTACTCTGCCTTTCATTAGTGCAGACCGTAAGGCACTATAACCTGAAGACTGAGTAAAGACGATATGCTTTTTATTCACTGGTAATTTAAAATAATTCAAACATCATTTTTTTGCCCTCAATTAAGCCTTTTTAAAAACTTTGCTATGTAAAAGCTCACTTGAACATTAATAATGGAGTTTTAATGAGTGCAAATTTCTATCAGATCATGGCTCAGGTTCCATCAGTTTATCATACAATCATTTACAAAAACACTCTGCTAACATCAGCCGATATGCTAAGCCATCTTCTTTAGAGTCTGTCTACAAATACATTCAGTCCATAATAACCTGGGACAAACAAACAGTAGTCTGACAAGTGCTGCAGTTAAATGTTCCCCAGGATATTACAGTATTAGTCTCACATGGCTAAGCAAAATAATAGGAACACTACCATTTTCTATTTAGACATGTTGTGACAGGACTGAAACAGGTGGCACATGGTTACAGTACCCAAAGTGTAAACCCACCACACCTATCAACTGCATTAGACACCAGAACAACTGTGTATAGCACACGAGTCAGCTGGCCCATACTAGAGTGGATATGACATTTAACATCACTTAGCTATCATTTAGCTGAATGAAAAAAACATGAAAGAATTAGAATATCAGATGTCTGCAGTTATGTTTCCGGACGTAGAGAGAACTCCCTCGAGGCCCAAGGGCTGTCAAAGATTCAAATTGGCAGACTGTTATGCGTTTCCCAGACAAGGCGCCTACAGTGTCACAAATTACAGCCACTTCCACAATCTTCCAGTCACATGTTTCCTTCTAGGATCCAACTAAATCAGTTATTTTGCAAACCAGCCAAGTAAAAAGTTGTATTTTAAATGGAAACATATCAAATGGAAACATATCTCACACTTTCTGCTGCAATGTCTCACAGCCACTCACACAGTGTTGTTTTGAGTTTCATTCCTCTCTGACTGTCTTAACAGGAGCTATCTGCTGTTTGACTCTGCCTCTCAACTGCCTTCAGTACAGCTGAATGCTGTGTAACTCTGCCTCTCTGCCTTCAGTACAGCTGGATGCTGTGTAACTCTGCCTCTCTGCCTTCAGTACAGCTGAATGCTGTGTAACTCTGCCTCTCAGCTGCCTTCAGTAC
>JABJVR010011582.1:0-44553 GCA_025773905.1 Chitala chitala | reverse complement strand
CTCTCTCTCTCCCTCATTATCACCTTCTCCCACCCTCCTGAACACTCTCTATCTCCCCCTTTGTCTTGCTCTGTCTCTCTCTCACTATCCTCTCCATTCACACCCCCCCCCCTCACTCTGGTTGGCTACCTCTCAGGTTTTCTGTCACTCTCTCTCGGGCTTTCTCACTCTCTCTCCCCTCCCCCCTCTCTCTCACTCTAGTTGGCTACCTTTCAGGTTCTCTGTCACTCTCTCTCACCCTCCCGCTCACTATCTACGTATATATTTTATCTCCTTCATACAAGGTTTTTCGGTTTTGAACCATAGAAAAAACTAACTAATTAATAAATGACACACAAAAAAACGCTGTACCCAAAAAGAAACAACATTACATTTCTGAAAAAACATCATTAAAACTTTGCTGCCCTTGCATCACTATGCCCCTACCTCCAGAATGAATGAGTTATGGAGCTGATGTTTATTTCATAATTTATATTTTATCAATTCTGTAATTATGCTTCCGTATTACCAAACTGCAGGTGTTTATTGACATATAAAGTGTACAAATTATGAAATAAAAATCTAAGCAGGTGTATTTGAGCTTTTGACTAGAACTGAATATATTTAAAATGTGGTATGCCTGTTCCATATCATATTGTCTTTCAAAATAAATTACATTCATATTCTTGTGAAGGATAATAAATGTAAGAACACAGTGCTTTACTGCTCAAAGAGATGTAATCACTGTGGTATTTTTTTTATATTGGGTAAATTAATCACATTAAAGAAAAGCGATGTATTTTTTACACACAGCGGTCAGGCTGAGTAGAAACATGAATGAAAGAACACCAAAATTACAAAACAGGAACTGAAAACACTGTATAAAGAGGATGCTCCCTGTGTGTCCATTTACTGTGCACAGCTGGTCTCTTTAACCACTGAAGATGCACAGTTTAACTGGGGCCAGCTGTTCGCTAACAAGAAGCCTTGATTCTGTGCACAAGACCGCAGATTAGCAATCGAGACACAACAAACCTTTGCCATCTGAATCTCAGTGTTTAATGCTTTAATGTTTAAAGTCTGAAGTGAATTTCACATTCCACACAAAATTTTTTAAATTTTGTTTTTATGATTTTGCATTTTCCGTCCAATTTAAAAAATGCAACTGTGCAGCGTGATACATTTTTAACCAAGCGTCATGTTTGGAGTCTGTACTGGCACAAAACACAAGCAACTCGACACATTAATAGGCGTGAGGCCTCATTCATAAGACCGCCCCCTTGCCACAGATTTGCATATCAAAGGGGAGCAAAATGCAGACATGTAATTAAAATTCAGCCCTGTTGACAGAGCACGTGAATCTGACGAATGACTATCGGTTTTGCTCAGATATTTATCATGTAGTATTACAGGGCCGTACACGTTCTGATAATTTCAAGACTACGATTATACTGTAAGTGCACGTATTGTCAACACAATGGCAATTGTCTGAGTAACAATAGAAGGTTTAAAGTTCAGGTGGATAATTTTGATCAAGTTACATATATGAAATGTAGCTTCCCCGATCAAAGTAACAGCCTATGTTTAAATAGTAATTTTATTCTTCTGAATAACATTTATGCTTGTTGCTGTTATTCACATACTTTTAAAATTACATTCAAATAAAATCACAGAACAGAGAATGCAGTGAAATTTAGCTGAGCATGAGTTGTAAACTGACCACAGAAATGCCTGGAAGGATTCCATGTACTTTTTATGCGAATAAAGAAACAAATTGCACAACTTTAGTACATTTGAATAAAATAAAACATGACTGGCACACCTATTCCTAACCTTTTTATAACATCTTTTTTTTTTCTTCCTAGAGACCCATGTGGACATCATTGGTGAAATAGCTGCTGAATTGTATTTCATCAGTCGGTTGATCACAAAAATGTAGAAATTTAACTGAGAGTTAAATTCACACTGCCAGCTTTGCTGTGTGGCAGTTTCGTTAAGATGGTAATTTATCAGCTAAATTTCTGTTCCTAGAACTTCGGGGTAATCCAAATGTAAAATGGTATTCAGAGGCATCAGTTTAGATGTCAGGTGTACTTGTGTGTGGTATCTATGGGCTGGAACACACTTTTCAGATGCTGAAAGAGGGGAAGAGAGAGAGTCCCACACCATCTGCAGCCTGTGATGCAGCAGATGCCAGGTGGTTTTACTTCCTGCTACCTGAAGCTGGCCTACAGATGATGTCAGGTTGCATATTTCAGGTCGACCCAACAGAGTGTCACAAGTCCAGCCACAACTGAAACTAACTAAATATAACTGAACACATACACAGGTTCAGCCAAATGCCGGACTGATATTCAGTCATTTTTAAAAGTTCTGACTGTGGACCTAACTTGTTTGTTGAATGTGCATCCATTTGATGGATAAAGTTGGTACATATTTGCAAGGTCTTGTAAGAATGAAAGCTGTGGTTGGCTGCAAAATCGGTAGGAACGAGTCTGAAAAATCAAAGCACAAAATCAAAAACAGCAAAGCTGTAAGTGCAGAAATGGAAAGCTTATACCAACAGAACATGAGGTGTTCAGCACACTGTATAACAGGCTACTAAAGTACAATGACATAAACTATCGAGTAGAACAATTGTCTTTAGTAGGAAAAAGAACTTGTCAAAGCCTCCTGGTTCAAATTTGTTTACAAGCATAGGCTAAAACACTGTGAAACCTCCATTACAAATTTAATTAATTAATTTAATTAAGTGGTAGAAGGCATGCTTTGTGCATATAATCTCTTGGACTCATTCCCTAGCAAGTCCCAATTTACTTAATTTAATTTTGGCAGCATTTTAAAGTGTTTTGTAAGAAACTGGACTCTTGCATGACAATTTTTAGGTAAAATGGGATTCTGGTAAGCGAATGACCTTTAACCTGAATATATGTAATATAATCTTATGAAAATGTCCCCCTTTGGTCAAGGGAATAAATGTAGGAATTGTATATAACATTATTGCAAACGTATGATGTAAAACTGGAAGCTACATAAATGCTGACATTTTACATTTGCGTTTTGGGTAAATGTAAATTTAATGTAAAACCTCAAAATCCCAATTTAGTCATTAAGTCTTTCAAACTCAGAAATAATGTCTTGCACACTTTTTGGTTCATTATCTGAAACATTTACATTATTGGAAATGTTTCAGATAACAATTATTGTGTCACTTGTGCCACATGTGTTCAGGCTGTAGAAGGAAAGTAGAACAAATGAACAGTCACAGGGAGATCATGCAAGCCTACACACACTGCCAAGGATCAGATATACACATTAACGCCTTTGGAATGGGGCAGCAATGCTAACTGCTACCACTGTGCTGCACCTAATGCAATCTAAGCAGTAAAAATGACTTGTGAGTAAAATAATTAAGTTAAAAATCTATGCATAATTACCTTTTCACATTGTCAGGTTTTTTAAACAGAGATTGCATTTCTCACTTAAGCACGTTCCTATGTTCCATACATAAATGTGTCAGGTTTTCAGTTTTTCAGTTCCTAAGAGTTAGCTTGGCACTTTGCAATCTGACAGGTTGTATTTAAGCAAAAATTCAAATACAAAATGCTGCCTGGTGTACTAACTCAACATAGTATCCAATAACATCTAGTTTTTATTTTACATAGCGTGTTTTGAATGGAATAGGAACGACTTGTCACAAAAGTAATATTGAAATAATTGCCTAAAAAGAGCAATATTTGTATAATAATAATAATAATAATTATTATTATTATTAACAATAATCATCATAAACATCGAATAATTAATTTTAAATAAATATATGTTAATTATTATTAATAAAAATTATAATTATTTTATTTTTATTCTTATTATTGTTCCTTTTTACAATTATTTTTTACTGGCAAAGAAAAAGTTTTACACGTCCTTTTGAACATTTGAATCTTTGCTTCACATCACAGTAAACTTATCGAAAGAAGTACCTGTAAATTACCTGCAGTGTCTGCCTCCCACGTGTACCACCTCAGCTGTCACGTCACGTCAGAGAACTGTTCGCCATCCAAGCTCGCCGATCCCAGTGACAGCGAATGACAGCGCGAGATAAGCGCGGCGTTCAGAAAAAGCTCGTGCAGGGGTACGCGAGGGGGAAAGGGGAGGTGGGTCTCGGCAGCTCGAGAGGTGTAGCAGTTCGAAGGTAATGTCGTAAAGCAGTGTCGTAAACCAGGTGCAGGGAGGGGAGGTGGAAAGGAGGGGGGCGTGGGGGGCGCGAGAGAGGAGGAGGTGACTCTTCGGCGGCATTTAGACGGAGCGAAAGGATCATGGCGGATGGCCCCAGGTGTAAGCGCAGAAAACAGGCGAACCCGAGGAGGAACAACGGTGAGTATGACCACCCCTTCACCCGCGGGCTCGCCGTTTCGGGAAGCGGACCACAGGCTGTTCCTTACTGTTCCGGACTTTGGACTGAGCCAAAGTGCGGGAAAGTAGTGCGCGAGCGCTGCGCTCGGTCCCTATGTGGTGTACCGTTATACCTGGCTCGCGCCTCTCTCTCCGCCTAGCGGCTCGAGCTCTCTGGACCGTTATACGCACCTAATCTCGCACCAGAGGGGACTTGCTTTTGTTTCTACCGTTCCAGTTCCTACCTCCTCATCCTTTTTCCGCGAAATCTGTTTAGTTTGCAATGATGTTTGTAACTTTACAACTTTATGCTGGTCTTTCTCCTTTTTTGGCAGCTTTTAGAGGAACTGAAACTTGTCCGCTAGCCTTTTACTTAGCTACACTATCCGGCTACCTGGCTGATTTTTAGTAGAGTGAAACAGCGACTGTTCCGACTTTGGTGTTTCAGGTCTGTCAGACCCTATTTAAAACAGCCATCTCTTTAAAGTGACTTTATTTTGTATAATTTCATAACATTGTGGATAAGAAAATGTAGCTTTCCTTCCTGGAATGATCTCAGGTGGCTAAGACAGTTAGCGGACTAGCTAGATAGATAGACACTGTTGCTCTAGTTGAGTGCGTGCTTTTCAAAATTGATGTATACATTTTTTTGTTTGTTTATTTACTTATTTTCAAATGTTTTTTTTTCACCCAGAAACACCGGGTAATAAGTACATGGCGGAAAGTAGTTGTCCATCGAATAAATTATATTTTTGACAGCGCCTGCTACTTATTTTTATTGTCTAGATGTGTGCAGGTGATTAATGGATGTTTTTTAAGATATCATTCGTTTATCTTTGCTTTGTAGGGAAGTAAAACCAATTTAGTTCAGTATTGATTTAATTCGGTCGTTACGTGCCGCCAGCGCGAGCGCCGGCGCGCTCACACCTTGATCGCGCATGAAGTTTTTGTCCTTTTTTGCAGCAATAAAACAAAAACAAACAAACAAAAAAACGCATTTAGTGGAATGCGGAGAGTGGAAACTGGGCAGCCCTGCTACCTGTCCGGCTCAGTGCGCGTTAGACTGCAGTGTGTTTGCAGCTGAGAAAGGCGTCCTGCCCAGCACTGGGCACCGTCGGTCTATATAAGGAATGCGCGCATCTAGAGACCGAACCGACTCCGCTGCTCATCTTGTCCCAAATAAATGTTCTGTCGGAAACGCAGTCGCTGCTCTTATGAAATATGTTTGTTTCTTATCTTTTTTTGCATATATTCTCGATTGTTGGCGGTTACTTGATAGAATTTACTTTCGGTGCTTTTCGAATTCATTTTGAAAATTCATTAGTAAAATAATGGTTTTTACTGTGCGGTATAAATACAATCCAAACAATTTAATTTCTTTACGCATGCGAAAGCACAAGTTTTTGCGTAATTTTAATGCCTTTCTGATCTTTGTTGATAACGTGATAGTTTCGGTTATAGAGAATACTACTTTTGTGCGAACCTACTGCATTGTACGTTTTTGGAGTAAAATGTTTTGCAGGTTTAATCATTCGACGTGTCTTGCATTGGTAGTATTTGTGTTCGTGAAGGATGTTTTCCAATGCTTACATCAGAACAGCTTACTTTTCGTGTCTGTAGCTGATGATGTACGTGAGATTGTAGACTGCTGCACGAAGTGTCGATCTACCACCGTGTGTTGGCTCCTGAGCAGTAAATGTGTGCCTAATCAAAACAAAGAGGTTTTGGATATTTTGGTGAAATGTACTATATATATATATATATATATATATATATATGAAAAACCTAAACAATGCTTTGGAAAATTAAGTGGACAATATCTCAAAACAGAAATTGTTTTATGAAAAACGATGATTTTTTAAACGCCGCTGCAAACTTGGCATGTATACAAAAGACCGTGTTTAGTTTTCTTATGCATGCTGCCAACCCCCCTCTGACTACTGACATCGTTCTCATGGGAGGGAGCAATATACCAAGCTTTCTGTCATTTTGTACATTATCCATTTGTGTTTAATACTGAAGCAGTTTGTTTCTGGTACGTTTCGCCCATGCCGCCCGCTTTTAGATATGGGGACTGGGCTGTACTAAAGTGAAGGATGTTATTGCTGACATGTGGACGTATCTTTGACATTTAGCAACATTAGTAAGCAATTATTTAAGGTGTTGTATGTTTTTTTTTTTTTTTTACATCGTTTTGCACTATTTCGTGAGATACTCGAATGGGACTGGCGGTCCGCGGTTGCTGCATTGCAGGCTGATCTGCGCTATGCTCTGTAGGAGACTGACCAGGTAAGTAAAGTGATAGAGCGCTTCTGTGGTATTTAATGTATTATGTACTGTTTATCATTCAGGTTGCTTATTTTTATTTTGATGTTTTTAATTAGCGTCTTTGTATGGAATCTTTTTTTTACATCAACTTCTAACTTGATTTGTATCTTATTTACATCTACAACAATTCCATGTAAGCATTAAATATACAACATGGTGTCATTCTCTTTCCAGTTATACTGTCACTACTTTTTGGTTTCTTATTTTCAGAAAGCAGTCTATTTTTAAAATACATAAAATACATTAATGTGCAGGCTGAGGGAGAAATCTGTAGCACTGCCAGAGTAAGTGACTTGCCAGCACACACAGCGTTTTGTGAAGTGGTTATTTGGCTTAGGGGCTGTGACGTTGAGCCGCATTTGTGGTTGACACCCTACATGACAGCATACTTTGCTGGCACACATGCAAATCTGGCCTCCTAGGGCCCCGCGTGTGCACAACCTCACAGATTCTCACAGCCTCATCCCACTTTGCTGATGCTCTATGTTCCACGACCCTGTGCTGTCTGTGTCGATCAGTCTGTTTGTGATTGAAATGTGACCGCTTGGACTGGGTTCTTGACTGTGGCAGGCTAGCAGCCGGCATGCAAGTCCTGAATGAGAGGAAGACGGACACCTGTCAGCTCGGTTTAATGCGTTCAGAATGAAAGTCTTACTATGGATGACACTTGTGCAGAGGATCACAGCTCCAGTTTTGAAAAAAGCTGCAGTCGTTCTAACAGTAAAAGGCAAAACATTTTGTCAGAAAAAAACATGAAATTCCTTTCAGGTTTTAGCTGTGTTTGGCCCAGGTGCATAATACATGGAAAGCAACCTAGTTATTAGAATCTGTGTCCTTAATTCTTTTTTCCATTTCTCTGTGCTGCTAATTATGCAACATGATTCCTGTTGCCACAGCAGTAGCAAAAGGGGACTTGAAGAGCTGCCATTAGGTGAGAGGTCCCTTGGAGTGAGGACTGTCAAGGTGTGAGAGAGCTTCTCAGCCTCCTGCCTAACTTCTCCCTCATACGGACAGGCGGCGGCTCTAGGTAAACTCAAGCCAGAGCTATAAACATGCAGGTGTTAACAACTGGCATGGCGACAGGTGTTTGCAATTCACAATATGCTGTCTCCTTTTATTCTGTGGCCCCTTTTTTAGGTGTGCCATGCAGCCGCAAAGCGGTCATTTAAACCTGCAATTTGGGAATACAGGAATGCAGTTTGTGTTAACATTCCCAGCAAAATAAACAGACTCTGCGAGTCTGCCTTGGAGATGCTTTGAAGTGGACATTTGGCCTTTATTTTAGGAGCTGAAAATTGGCTTTGTGTTTTGAATTTGGTCAGTTCTTTTTTTTTAATTTCTCATCTGAAACATGGTAATGCTTAAATCTGCATTTCGTTCAGAAATAGCCTTTGACACTTGTGAGAAATGTTGAAGCTGTCGGCTGAACAGTATGTCAGACAGTCAACATCACTGTTTAAAAGATGTGTTTTTGCTTTATAGGACTGGTACCATTATAATGAGTTCTCTGGTCAACATTTTCATACTGTTTTCAGAGTGGCTGCAAGCAGTAAACCTCTAAAATATCAAAAGAACTGTTGTTTACCTTAAAAAAAAGTTTAGAGTGATTTTGGTGGTATACCACTTTATGTTTTAAAAAGCCATCTGTTAACATTTAAACGGTCTTCCGCTAATGTGCAGTGTAGCTAAAAAGAGGAAATTTTCATTTATCTCACTGCTTTTGAGCTACTTCCTTTTGCTTCATCTGAAAGTGCCAAGTCAGGAGAAAAATATCCCCCACCTCTTTTTTTCCCCCTACTTCCCACTTTTATTCAGTGGTAAGACACTGTCTCCAGGGCTACCATTGATTGACCTCTAACCTAGGCACCCATGCGTGCCTTGAGTATGATTTCACTTTCTCCCTCTTCCCTTTGTCCTTCTGAGGGCATGTCGAATTGCGTGTGTGTTTAGGTCCCTTTAATGAAAAGACTCAAAGCAATAACAAAGCGCCAGAGTTGTCTCGGGCTTAATCCCCCACCCACCCTCGTTCCATTGTGCGGTTTGGCCAGGGACGGGGGCCTGTGGGTGCTGGAGGAGGTGTGGCAGGAGGTGCTGCAGGAGGTGCTGTGGAGGCCAGCAAGGCTGGAAGGTGGTCTTTCTTTTCTTCCGGGCTTTGCATAGCAACATGGCTGGCCCTCTGGAGATTTGCATAAATTGTTAATGCGTGGCTGGGGGGCTCCCGTGTTAACCGTCCATCTCTTTTTTGAGGACCAACACAGGATGAAGCCTTTGTTTGTTCTGTTATTATTGACACAGGGTTTTTAGTAATGCAGAAGCCTTAACCCGCTCAAGTAGATACAGTACATTATTATTACAAATAAGATTCATTTAAAGTTATTAAAAAAATCAAGTCATTGGTGTTATTGTCTATATTCTTTTGGATGTTCTAAGGTGGGGTGTTTACAGTATGTTCCTTAGTACCCATCTGAATTTCTATGCTCTGACACGCTGGATATCGCATTCTGACATTAAAGCCAAAAATGATGTAAGCGTTGTCATTCTGTATTTAAATGCAGCACATACAGAAATGAATTAATGTATTTGTGATACTGGCAGAGCTTGTTGGAAGAGGAAAATAAAAGGTGTTTTCACATATTATGTTTGGAAATAATTTACCTGCAAAAAGCAATTTTACAAATGGAATCGCAATATTAAGAACGATACCAAAAAAAAAAAGAAAAAACAAAGCGATTAGGTGTGTTGCGTGGTGTTGGAAGACACTTTACTGTGTTTTTAACTGTTGTCATTATTTTTTTCCCAAAGGACAATAGTTTTTTTTACCCCTTTCACCAGCCCCCCATCCAACAACCATCACTACTCGGTTTTAACCTACCCCCCCACCGAATAGCTGCTGGACGTGCTTTATTAGACCGAGTCCTTAAATGAACTATTGTATGCTGGGGCTTAGAGGCAGAGAAAGCCCAGGGAGAGAGGAGCTAGTTACCTCTGCAGTCCGCCTTCCCTACCTCGTACGCGGTGCAGTGCAGAAGAAAAGGCCCATTCAGAGGCTCTGTGTGGGGAGCCAGCCATCCTTTCACACTCCGCTTGTGGGAAACTTGTTCCCATACTGTGTCACCATTTGCATATTCCCATTCTTCCTGTGAAGGGCCCCGGGGGCAAAGGAATGCTGGATCGTGGTGGTGTGATGGGAGGTGGCGGGGGCTCGGGTGCGCAGTTTCAGAATGGCATGAGAATGTATAAAATCCGGTTCTCGGGCACATTATCCCGTCACATGCTCCTTGTGCACGTGCGTGCGTGTGTTGTCAGGCCTTCTCTGCTGTGCGTTTCTGCGGCCTGTACTGGACATTTCTGTCAGCTGCTTTTAAGGGTGACAGTTAATAGGTACCTTGGTGCACATACAGCATGGGGTTTCTCATTACAGGTTGCATTGATTGTGTAGCAGTGAGGAATACAGTTGCAATGACAGCACTGTTTGGTAGCTGGGCTCAAGCCTTGGTGAGCTGGTCTGGGACGGGTTTATGCGGAACTGCTGCTGCAGGTGTGTTCATGGTGGTTTACTGCTGGATTTTTTTTTACAAAGGCCTTTGTGTTGCTTTGGAGCTGCCCATTCACTTTCATGGCTTTTTTGGGTTTATTGCATTAACAGCATAAAGGCCCCATGAGATGTGGGATTTAAATGTACGTGTGATATAGTGTGAGACTGAAATGTGTCCTTTCTTGTGTAATGAATGCTCAGGGATTTGCTCTCAAAGATGCTATGCTCTTGACAAACATTCTGCTATGATAAAGTTGACCAGGGAGAACAACCAAGAAATGACACAAAAGTCAGCTCAGAGCCATCTAATGGTTTCTTATGAAAACCAACATGTATGAAGTCCACATGCTGGATGGACTTGAGTCCTCCCAATATGACAAGCTGCCATAGCCCAGGTAATTAGTCTGCATAAATATAAACAAACCGTGTTATATAGGGCTGTTGAGTCTTATGAATTGGCACAAATGGTATGACTGAGGTTGGAACACTTGCATCTGGGGAGGTAGATATGAGAAAGTAGTGATATGGCATTCCTTGTGAGAGCGAGGTTTTAGGGTAAGTGTCTCACTGTGGCCACTGACTAGTATGTCTATATCCTAGAATGTGGCAAGGATAATGTGCACTGAGATCATTGATTCCAATGCAAAAGAGGTGTCTGCTGCACAGAAGCATGCTGAGGTGTGGTAAACCTCAGCGATCTTCTCCACGCATCTCTGGCTAAAGGCAGGCAATTAAAAAGGGGAATCCAGAATGGCATAAAAGCTCACTTCCAATTTCCTATGTCTTGTCTTCGGTGACTAAGAGCTGAACCCTCGTGCTGTGATTGAAATCACAGCCTTAATAGAATTCTTAGTCATAGATTTTATTACTCAGAAAGGCTGCAATGCTGACTGTGGGAAGGATGAATGAAACAGGAATGCTGGCGGTGAGAACTGACAAATGAAGGGGGAGGTCCATCCCTCACTGGCTGAGGGAAGTGTTTGGTTTTGTTGTCACGGGAGAGCATGTTTAGCGCCGTTCTTCAGTGTTATCCTGAGTGTGCAGAGGTGAATCAGGCATTCCACTTGTCTGGGTGAGCATGCCTACTCGGGAAATAACGATTCATCAGCCACTCACCCCCTCCTAGCTCTCTGTATCAGGTGGTAGGAAAGCAACTGAGTGTATTAACAGTCAGACCTCCATCATGCCCCCCCTCATCAAACCGGTGCATCAGAAATTAGTTTTTTTCACTTATTATGGGGATATGGTCTCACTTGTTGCATCTGGACAGCCTGAGTCATGGCCTAATGGAAGAGTGTGTACTATACATTTTAAAATTGTTTATTCACACAGATTTATACCTCCATAGACAGCCCACATTCTCCGTGTCTGTTTGCCAAATACCTCAGTGTTGAACGTGCAAGTCTAACTGTGAAGAGCTTCCTGAGTTCCTGCAGGAGAAACAGCATGGGGGCCGCGTGTGCTCATTCTTGATCGGTTTCAAGGAGCAAAGCTGAAGCCTCATTGGCTCATTGGCGCTGAATAAACAGCCCCGCCCACCTGCCTGGGAGAGGGGTGGGACCAGCTGTGTCCGAGGCGATGGAATTGCGTACTGACAAAAGAAGAACCCAGTGTGTTGCCACTGAGCTGTACTGAATATTTAGTTTCTTCTTGATGATGTGGTTGTGGTGGTTGTGAAGCGGGCCAGTTTTTGTAAGTTGTGTGTTTCAGCTTTTTTTTTTTTGTCTGTAAGAAATCGGCCTTGCGACCATTGATGGACCCTGTTGCTTTTTCTCCAGCAGACCCAGCTGTCTCTGCTACTCCCTCCATGCCATCCTAACCCCCCGCCCCAGCAAACAGCTGCCTCTGTCTCCTCCCAAGAAGTCCACCTCATGCCCCAAAGTAACTCCTGACAATTCGAGGTGGGAAAAGGGAGTTTGAAAATTGAGGTTTCCTCTTGATCTAAGCTTCAAGGCCTGCTGTTTATGCATTTAAACTCAGAGTCATAACTTGTGGAGCGTGTCCAACTGGGGTTTGTAGCAATCGGCACCAAGCCTGGAAGAACTGGTGTTTTCAGCAGTGATTCCCTCTGTGAGGTGGACATGTGACAGTGATGTTCACCATGCTAACAATGTTCAAATTTATGCATTGCCAATATGGAATGGTTTCAGCCTGTTCGAAACAAAAAGCTCATTGTTATGAGTGTGGATGGCTTTTTTGTTCGATGTCTTCTCCATGTACTGTGAAAGTTAGGCGGCATAAGACACTAGTAACAAGAAGTTAGTCTGTACTAATCCTGTGTTGAAACTTCTAACAACTAACTACTCACACATCTTAAAACTTAAACTTAAATCCTAAAATCTGCTAAAAGTTACACCCAACCCATCTGTTACAAAATAATACATATTCATACAAAGGACTGTTTGCGTACTGTTAGCATAGTTGCTGTGCATAACTGTATAACTGTAGTGGTTCTAAGTTCTAAGTGTGAACAAACCTCATGTTTGCTTTTCTACCCTCTGCCGTTTGAGCGTTTTGTCACCGCACGCGCTTGGAGAATGTTTTCATCCTTGTCGTTCGATGTCTCCCAGGACCTCCCGCTTGAGGAGTTTGGGCGGTAAAACCCTTCCGATGTGGTTGCTGTTCATCCACCTGTCAGGACTGGGAGAAGCGACAGCTGCTTTAGTGAAGCACCCTTCCCTAATGCTTACACATCCGACGCCTGCTCTGCGCAACACAAATGCCACTTGCATTAAGCTGTCCTTAAAAATGTTTTCAGAAGAAACAGACAAATTATAATTTGTGACCTACCCCGTCAATTAGACTACTTTTACCCTTAAATTATGAGGCACTAAATTTTCGGTTCTCTGCAGTGAGACACTATTAATCATCACCTGCTGTACGAGTGTGATGACTGCAGTCCTGAGAGGGGTATAGTTGTCCCAATCAGTGCTACTCTTTTCCGTTACATTTGAATGACACTTTAATTTATAGTAGGTCAGGAAAACACAACATAAAAGTGCTTATTTTATTTATTAGGAATACAATTTGCATGCATTTCAGTTCCTGGCATATGGAGCACAGTCAGTAGTAGGCAGTTTAATTGCCAGTTAGCATCGTGCCACCATCTAAACTCTCCTTGTTTACTTTTGCAAATGCCAAGGAATCATGGGAAATTTGAACATAACACTGGAGTTTTGTAAGTTATTCAGAAGAGAACTGTGAATACGTGTGGCCGAATCTGATACTGATGTTGGGTGACCGATTTGCACAAATGGATCAGCTAGTGGTTACATCACAGAGTGATTTTTTTGTGGAACACAAAGTGCACGATCGCCATTCACAGTCAATGTAAAACAGTGTAATATGACTGACTAGGTAAGAGGTTATCTGGTGATAAACAAAGTAAATTTAGTATCTTTTTATTGGTTGGAGTTCCCCTTTAAGAAATTGAGCCATCTGCTAATTACACTTTCTAAAAGCAAGCATAGAGGCCAGGAATTGAACTGAACATAAAAACACATAATAGATAATGAGACCATTATTAAAAAAAGGGGGTATGCATAAATCGAGTCAGATTGAATACATTAGCATCCCTGACAGTGCGGCTGATCAATGCTGGCATCACTAGATGTAACTGCTGCAGTTGCTGTGCAGCTGTGGGGACCTGGTCTGTGGATGACAGTCATATTTTTGTTCCTCTCACGCCCACTGAAGGGATTTTAAAGAACTCACCAGGTCAGGCCCCCACCCTCTTGGCCAGAAGTGTTTTCACAGCCCATTTAGTCCTCCAATCCATGTTCTCCATGGGGACAGGAGGGGAGGGGCTCATTCTGTAAGAATGGTCCAGTCAGTCCCCGTAATGTGCAGTGGATGCTACAGGGCAGGCCCTTCGCTTTGACCTCTGTAACATAAACAGGATTGTGTCTGCTG
This sequence comes from Chitala chitala, assembly GCA_025773905.1. Classification (NCBI taxonomy): domain Eukaryota; kingdom Metazoa; phylum Chordata; class Actinopteri; order Osteoglossiformes; family Notopteridae; genus Chitala; species Chitala chitala. The sequence goes on along the minus strand of JABJVR010011582.1, from coordinate 30,407 downwards.
TGGGCACAGGAAATGTGTCATTCACAGCAGGAGTCTACAGCACAGTTTGTGGCTGACACATCTTACTCCAAAAGGTGTTTTTACCAAAACTCTTCAGCGCTCTTTCTTTCTTTCTGTCTTTTCACTGTCGAGAACCAAAAGCGCATCAAAAGTTTCGCAGTTTTGCGCAGTGGTGCGCCCGGAACTGTGCACTGCCGTAACAGTTAACGGGCACAGCCGCTGCCTTTGTGTGGAGCTGCACCCGGCGACGGTGATCGCTTCGCTCTCTGCCTGTGTAAAGGAAGCTCACGAGTGCGGCATTCATGCGACACCTGCAGTATTATGATGCTGCAAAGAGAGAGAGAGGGAGAGGAGCGCCGGCATGCCAGTGTGGCTTTATTCACATCAAAAAGGCATCTGGGAAGTTCTTTGTCTCTAATGTATTAAAGTGTTAAAACTTTGGTGTTTTTGTGATTCTTTATCTTGTGGGAATTTCCTACCCCCTTAAAATAAAAGCACAAGTTCACCAGATGTGGCCTTGCCCTAAAAATGAATTTTGACTGTTATTTTGGTCTCCTCTTAATGAGCGCCTCTAAAATCCCACAAGGCCAAAGTACTTGAGCTCGGACACTTCTCACATAAGCAGACTATATAAAAGTCAGAAGGCTGACCGCTTGGCGTTGTTTCTGTCCAAAGGGGTGTTTTTCTGCCAGGTCAGAGACTGAGCACTGAGAAGTGAGGAGGTCAGAGATCACGTGCTTAGTTAGCCATTACCTATTGTCATTTTCATCGACAGCTCGATGAATGTTGGCGACTCTATTTTAGGCCTTGGGTACAGTCCAGAGCCCAAGGTATGTTTTATTAATAGCGTGCCGGTTAACCAAACTCCCGAGGATTCGTTCAGCTCGCTTTGTGTCTGTTCTCTATCCAGAAGCCTTTAAATGCAGTTAAAATTATGCCAGGTTGTTTTTTTTTTCAATGCTCCAACTAGCACAGGCTGAGATCAAAAGAGTGGACCCTGACAGGAAGGATGGAATTCCAGGTCCAGTTGGATCAGTAAATTGGCATGTTTGCTCTCTTTGCAGAGACATGTCAATCAAACATGTCAGGCCCCTGCAGATCAGTGCCTGGGAGTTGGTATTGGCCTGCAGTACCATGTGGGGATGAGTGAGGGGATGAGTGTGTGTGTGTGTGTGTATTAAACAGTGGAGAATTGCAGCTCAGGACGTGGAGCGGTTGCCTGTGTGGACCCGTCTGTGACCCAGAACAGCACCGCCTGAAACATGTTCACAACTGTTTCCCTCATGCTTTTTCCACATGTGCAAAAAAATGCCAAGAGAAGGAAAAGAATGACATTTCCCTGAGCTGAGCCATGAAGTTGTGTAGTGATTGGACAGCTTCACCCATCACTCTAATGGTATCCAATACAATTGTCAGGCCCTACGTACAGTTTTAACATTTTGCAAAACAATTATATTGTTGTGTGATTGTATAAAGTTTGTTTCGGCTCAACCGCTGCATGTAACAGTTTTGTTGAATGGGTAAAGGCTGTTTGCGTGCTCTGATTTTGCCGTGATGTAGACTGTTTACTTGCCTAGCCCTTTAGCTTTATGTCAGTGATTGATTTTAACGTGACGACATTATGTCATGGTAAGAACAGCCGTGTGTGCTGAATGTTTTTATTTTGTGATTGTGAATTTGTCTAAAAGGTAAATAGTTTTTTTTTTGTAATGATTAAAGTAGCTTGGAAGGTTTCTTTGCTTTGTTTGCTAGCTTCTGTGCACACCACAAACTGTTTAGAACAGTAGCATTACCAACTGCGATGAATCAGTATTTTTGTTGTAATTTCAAATGAATATTTTCTTCTTTTTATTGTCACGTTTGTCCTTTCTATCTGCTGGGCATTTTTATTTATAAATAAACAAACTTGTTAATGTTTGTTTCTCCTTTATGTCAAAGGATGTTTAGCATAGATTTAGTGGCACAACTTACTGGGGCTGTGTGCTGAATGCGAACTTTTGACTTATCGTACAGGATGTTTCAGAATGATTAATCAGATTTCACATGAGCTTATTGCCTTGACATAATTCGTGTCACTAAAGGAAGGCACATAGAGCCCTTACAGATGAGTACCATAAATTTTAAGAGTCTCTGTTTAAACTAATGTGTGAATAATCACCCTGTCTCTGTAAACTTCCCACATATAGACATTTGAAATTCGATGATCAATTTTGAAACACCCTGTATAGTAAAATTCATTAGTCCTAATTATTTTTATTATATTTTTCTCTCTGGTCTATAAAGTTTTTATTTAGGAAAAATGTTTTTGAACAATTTGGAAATGATTTCTAATGTGATTGAGTGAAAGCACAATGTAATTTTTCACACCAGGGCTGCCATCTGTTCTGTACAGTAGGAATTGTTCCACAATTAAGAACAAATTGCTGCATTCTAACAGCATGGACCCACTTTCTCCATTGGAGACCACTAGGAGTCTGTAGACAGTTGTTTGTATATAAACAGTCCCGGCAGGCTAAGTATGAGAAGGGGACATAACCAGGAGGTTTTCACTGTGGAGGGCTATGCACTGTCTCAAGGCCTACAGAAGTCAAGGTGCCATTTTCATAGCCAGAAATGACTTGTGAAACCATGGTTTTTAGAGCACTGTGGCTCAAGTATTTATATATTAAAAAAATTAAAGCCCAAGCAAGTGAGAATCAGGCAGAGTCGAAAACACTGTGGCTCCTATTTCCAAATGCTAAGGAGGGTTAAAAAGTGCTTCCGTTCTCTGACAGAGCACATCCTCAAGACAGATTACCCTCCAGCAATAATACACTTCAGGATACTGATGCTGGCTATACACTTACAAATACTTGGGGTCATTCAATTCCTGCAAGTGCAGTTTTAGCAGGGATTAGGCTTGCAAAGCGTACAGATGGGATTCTTATGTGTGTTACTCTAAGTAGTTGCTGATTTGCTGGATTGCCATTGTCTGATGTGGCTCATTTTATTAGTGTTTGACTGAACGTGTGTCAACTACGGTGCTTTTGTATGAAAGGATGAATCACTGTTGTCTGGCTAGTACAAAACTGTGTCCTGAAGTGTACTAACTGACTGTACTCTCATATTCTGATACTGTGCTTAGAATGCATGCACCGATTTATACCATTACGAATGTAAGCATTTGATTGTATTAATGCTGCCTGGAAAAGCATTTTAGGCATTTGTCCTCTGTGTGTTACACAGGCAGGAAGATAACCACACAGAAACGTAAGCAGAACCTTTTGACCCAACGACTGCCAGATTAAGTAAAATTTCTACTTAAGCTCAGCTGTTGAAAGCGTTTAGCTTTGGGCCGTAGCTGTGATGGTGTGTCGTGATCCTGGTGTCCTGCTTCACAACCTGGCTCTTCTCCTCTTTATCCCATATGTACCCCCTCCCAATCCCTAAAGGTTCTCATGAGACGCTCCGCGTGACTGCTGCTGCTTAGCAGGAGCAGAGGTGCAAAGTGACATGCTGGTACATGTGCCCGTGTGTTGCAGGAGGGGGTACGGGGCGCTGCAAGTTTGTGTGAGTTTGCATGGTGAGTGTGAGGGGGAAATCTGGCAATAGAGACCCTGGTTCACAGGTGTTGCTATGTACATGTGTGTGTGTCTGTGAGTATTCGTTTTTAAGTGAGTGTGTGTGTTTGTATGTGCACGTGTGTGTGTGTGCGGAGAGGGTTGTCCTGCTCTGTTTGTACGTACTTCCTCACGCACTGCCCCAAGATAACAAATTTGTGGCTAACTATAATAAATGGCTGTTTTTCCTGTTTTATCAGTCCTGTGTTTTTTTTTCGCCATGTGTTTACTGTAACAGAAAGAGCAGGCTCTGAGTGTGCGTCAAGACCTGGATGGAACTTGTCAGTGGTGCTTTATTTGCAGGGGCTTTGAGGCACGGGCAGTACTGTGTGCCTCCTTTTGTGGAAACAGTCATGTGAAGTACTATACCTGCCTATCCCTCTGTGCTTGTCCCAGTGACACTTGTCGTGATCCAGAATGGCTTAGACTGCCTCCTCCAGGTTGGTTTTAGATGACCTTACTTACCTCTTGTCTGAATATCCTTGTTTCAGACAGTGACCTTTCATTTGAGCAAGTGCTTGCATCCTTTGTGTGTGCCCTCATGTCCAGCGCAGGAACTAATGATCCACTCCTTTTCTGCTGTCATGCTGCCTGATCATTTAGTAGTCAATAGCTGACTTATGTTAGTACATTCCTTTTTGTTTTTGATGCGAGGCATTTGAAAAGACTAAGTCCACATTCTGTCAAACCTCTCCATAGCGCTTCCATACTGCCCCCGTGGCTCTCGGTTTACCTGTTCTGGCTTGCGAAACACTACCAACGTGACACGTAGGCCATCACCCAGATGACGACCTCAAGGCAGATGTACATAACAGAACGCTCAATCCGGAGCGTACCCCGGGAAACGACACAGGAAATAAAGGTTGTCGTGGAAACATTGATTAAATGGTCATGTCTGTTTTATAGATCTCCCAATGGAAGCCCACATTGTTATGTTGGATATAGGAAAAAAAAAAGATTAAAAAAATGCAAACAGTGGCGTGGTAGACATGAGTATAGTCCTTCATTTGTAATCGGTCAGCCCAGTTTCTTTTCTACTAGGTTTTGAACATCACAGTGCTGGTAAATAGAGAAAAATAGGAGGGAAAACTAGCTTATAAATAAGAGCTGCTGCAGGGAGAGCCATCAGCTTCACACACCAGCGCCATCATAGTTCTTTTCACAGAGAGCCAAGGAATACAATTTAGCCTCCACAGCCAGCTTCAGCACTGTATGCTTCACTCTTTGTTGAGAGTAGCAATAGGCAAACACCAAAGGCCTCTTTGCTGGACCAGGCCTGTCTTGACGCATTAAGTAAAATGTCTGTAAATTGAAACAAAAGCTTTTCACTAATGGAGGGAGGTTTTTTTTTTTTTTTTGGCGTCTTGTAGGAAGCCTTATACACGTAGCAGGGCATGTAAGCCCTTTGGGCCACGTCCAACGATGACGATGCCCCAAAATGACAATGCCCCAAACCGTCTATGTGCAGCACTGTTCGTAAGAGCACCTGCCGGAAATCTGGGTGTTCATGAATGATGAACATCTGATTTCGCCTAAATAAAATAAAGCATTACTTAAAATAAAAAAAATGCAGGTGCCAAAATACAGAAAATACAGCCATATTTTCCTGCTTCAGATCGTTCAAAAGAATGACTCAGGTATGTTTTACCTCTTACCTGGCCTGAGTTACACTGTCCTTATAGTGAGAACCACCGGTGCTGCATTTAACGTCTGAAATATAAAAAACCAGTTAGGCTGTGAATTACACATACGAAAACATTGCACGGCAGACGATTACATATACTGAAATTAATTTCGTGCTTGGTAACGTTGAATAATCTGCACATGTGCGATGTACTGTTTGTGGATGTGCAGCGTCACACTTCTTTGTGAAGTTGTGGGTGCCACTATAGGGGCTCTGGAGGTTCATGGCTGTAGGACCGGTTGCAGAGCCAGCTCTGTGCATGTGGGCTTTGCTTGGGTGGCCTCCGATAATACAAAGACATTAGGCCCCTCCCCATCATGTTCGTGAGATGTGGGACAGAGCACTGCTCCATGTAGGATGGAGCTCCCCTAGCCTTGGAGACCCTCTAAACACAGACATGCGACCTCGGATAAGCGGTTGTTGAAAACGAAACATTCATTTTTGGAACATGATTGAGACAACTGAACTAAATCAGGATTATTTTTTTCCTTATTATTATCAAACTGTATTAAAGTCACAAAAACACATACAATATTATGGTATTAAGCATACCATATCTAGTGAAAAATAGGTTTTGCAGTACTTGGAAGAATTGCTGTTGTTTACAGAGCTGTTTACTCTCAGTTTATAAACGTTTGCCAGATTTCGTGGCAGGATGTTTGTTTTTAAATCTGACATTACGAGTCTTTAGTGTAGGGTCTTCAACTCCAAAGGAGAAATTATTTTACTTTTGCCACTTTGTGAAAACTGAAATTAAAATCTGTCTTGACATACATGAGAGCTAAAGGGAACACTTTGAGCAGGCCCTAGGCTAAGTCCTTCATTAACACTGCATGGTAAAATGTGGTTTATTTACGAGAAGCCTGACAACCTGGTGTGTTTGCAGACACAGTACTGTGTGGAAAGGAGTGTCACCCCCGCTCTGCTCTTTTTATCACTGGCTCCAACCGTCTCGTGCCTCTCCCTGTCGTGGCAGCTGAATCCCGCTTCCTTCCACCCCCTCTTTTTGGGAAAAATGTTGCTCATTCCACAGCGGGCTTGCCCAATCCCAAAATCCCTAACAGATGTTACCACGTGTCCACCGGGCTCGCGCGGCCCCGGCGCTCCTGTGCGGGAGTGCTGATGCCGTGTGTGTGAGGACGTAACTTTGTGGTGCAGCGCTGTGACAAACGGACCGCAGGGTGGGGGCACTGAGATGGGAGCCGGCGAGTCGGTCGCCTCGCCCAGCCCCGCTGAGCCTCGCCCCAGATGAGCTCACCTGATGATTGCATTGGGGACGCTCAGGACCTTGTTGCCCTGTTCAGTGAGTGTTTTGAACTGCCCCAGAGCCTCATGCCTTCCTGCCTTTTTCCTCTTTTCTCTCCTCCTCTCTTCACATGAGTAGGGCTCGGCCCTCTCCTCTGTATTGAGCAGAAGCAGCTCAGCCCTCTGCTACTAGCTTAGCACCAAGAGTTCACTTAGCGGCCCTGTCCATTTTACATGTGACCCTGTCACCTCCATAAATCAGTCAGCGCACCCCCCATCCCTCTCCCAATCCCCAGCCCCGCCCAGCCTGCTGTCGGCTTCGCCATGGAAACAATGTCATTCGCGTCCCTTGTTCGGGAGGGATGAGGACTGCTCAGTGGCAGGGTCTGAATCAGAAACGGAGGCTTTGCTTTGTGTCCCCTCTTGTGACTGGGCTGGGGTGCTTTGTTTACTTTAACTGGAGGCATCAGCATTGTCCCTCAGAGATGCTGCCAGTACTGAACAGAGGAGGACAAGCATTTATATGTATCTGACACATTACTGACAGGCCCCTGTAGCTTGTGCCCATCACACATAAGGGCTCTTTCAGGTGGCCTGGAGGGGAGTCATCGCCCTGATGCCTTGCAGGCTGTTCCTCTGTGCCCTGCAGCAGCCACCTCACACCTGAAACAGCCTGTCGAGCTGTTTTTATACAGCCAGCATCATATCCTACCTGGTACATAGCTGCAGAAAGTTATTTTCTGGGCATTAGTATTTCTGTACAAGTGCTGGGGTACAAGGAAGATGTCACTCATGCTACAGAACTTATATGACTGGGTTTAATTTTAGACATTAGCAGGGCTTTCAGTACCTAAGTGTGTACGTGTAGATATAATGGGCTGTCCAGTCTGTACTGTTTTGAGTTATTTTTAGTTTAGACTTTTATCACAGCTCTGGGCAGATACTGAAGAGCAGATTAACTGAACACTGTTCTTAGGTGAAGCACAGCATCCAATGGAGAGATGGGCTCTTATCGTGGTGTGGTATGCTGCATTTGTACATCTAATCAGTCCAGTGTTTGTCATTGTCGTTAAGTCTGCCCACCGAACATTTAGCAGCACTCTCTTCTGAGCATTTGGCTTAAATTGAGGGGAAGCAAACTATACTTCCACAGATGACAGTTTAAAAAGGACAAGAGGCAGCATGGCGTGGTCTGTTAGAGAGGGCGGTTGCATTTAATGGGTATCATAGTCCCTGTTGGTTTGAGGTGCTGGGTGGACCTTATCTCACCACACAGACCAGCTCGTTTTGTTCGCCCAGAGCCGTTGCTGACATCTTTATCCAGCAGCACAGCTGCATAGCTGGAGTTACTCAGGTCATGCACCTTACTCAAGGGCACTACAGCGCAGTCAGCCCTGGGACGTACACCAACAGCTGCCACGCGGCGTGCCTGTAGGCTGTCGGTTTGTATCTGTGACCCCTGTGCCATCTGCTGGTCCATCTGTGGCTGCTGCCTTTTGTAGAGTGTTGGGACATTCCACAGACGTGTGTAGTCTGACTGTGGGCGTGGCAGTCTGCTGAGCCTTTCTTTTGATTTGCTTTCTTTTATCACTGGGCTGCTGCTTGCTAACAGTAAAAGTATCTGGAACCATGGAACATGGTGCCCAGCCCAGCGGTTTCCCCGGTGAGCTCCGTGAGCCGACAGCCTCTAATTGTCAGGGTGTTCCAGGGCTCCTCTAATTATGGCCCAGTGCTGCCTTTTACAATGCAGTCACAGTTTGTCAGGATGTTTGAAGCCGTTGGCCTGAGCTGGCTCCGCCTGGAGGCGGGTTGCCATTTTTGCACTTCCATTCCTTATGCCGTTACAATAGGAAGAAGTCTCGTGATGACAGGCAAGACTGCGGGGCTACTTTTTTTCTATCCGTGTGCCTGTGTTTTGGAGTGCACACTCATTTGGCTTGCATGTACTGGTCCACATGTACGTATGTGCACACCCAAGCACGTGTGTGCACCACGCACTGATGGGTGGGAGCTGCAAGATCAGCAGGGAGAGGTAGCCTTTCTCTCTCTGGGGAGCAGTGATGTCAGAGTGGAATGTGTGCTGGGCAGGGCAGTGTAATGAGCCTTGGAGCCTCACTTTGCTGGCAGGGACTGGACTCTCAGCACTCAACCTGTGTGCACAGTATCATCGCAGAGGGCCCAGGGCACTGGTAGTGTTGTTCTCTGTCATTTTGTCCCCGTTTCGTTGCTCACTCCACATGTCCTGGGACACATTCTCCTACTCTTTTCAGTTACAGATTTTTTTTGAAAGTGTAAGAAGACAGTGGGGTGGCACATTTGGTGAGGCACACTGCTTGCTAGATGGTTTTCCTCCACCTACTGGACAGGTATGGTATGACTGGCAGAACCTCTCTTGTGCCCTTCCATGCGCTGTGTTGCTAATTTGGTTAGGATTTGAGACAGGCCCTCCTTTGTCTATGGAAAGACACAGGCTTGTATGTATATATGTATTTTATTGTGGAACAGGAGGAGGAGGGGCTCTTGATTGAAAATGGCATTCAGTATCCACAGCAACAGTTAACCAATCAAAAGCTGTGGTGCAGAGTGGGGTCCCACTGCTACCCCACTGGAAAATATTGGGAGAGTGGTGCTAAACATGATTCATGATTCATGTTGGGAAGGCACATTATTGCAAATCAGCGTGATTGGCGCCATAATAAAAGCATCGGCAGGGGATCGAACCAACAGATTACAGAGCGATCCACCATGCCGTTGTTCACGTCCATTGCATTTTATTACTTTTTATTGCTTGTGTTTTGTCTTTCTGTATTCTAACGAGGCCATGCACCTTCCAGAGATGTATTACCCCAGTGGTGAGTCCATTGTCAGGCGCAGTAAATCCTGAGCAGCCAGGTATAAATATGAAAAAGCGCTGTCCGCGACCGCGCACATTTCATAGACATATAAATGTACTTCCACTCACAGCCACATCCGCGTTTGCTCTTAAAGAGCAGATTTATTGCTGCGGTGCAGTCCATGAGTGTGGGGCATTGTAGTCACGAGCCCGCTTACCTGGGAAGCTGCTGCGGTTGCTACTGTGTGGTCAGACGCCCCTTCCTGTGCTTTGGCATGATGCTGCAGCTCTTTCTGTTGAAGCAGCCTGGGGTTTGCCCTGCCCAGTCATTGGTGTCTTGTCTTCTTTCCAGTTGAAGCGTTTTTCTGATTCAGTGACGTAGAACATCAGTTTAAATTAAGAAATATGCGGTGTCGTTGTAGCTGACGTCTCTTTCTGGGCCTCAGGACTGTAGGCTCTGCTCTTGAGCCAAGTTACCTGAATGTTGTGTGTTCTTTTAGGAAGCTGTTTTGAACTGACAGCTTCACCACAGCCTGCCCCTTCACTCTCCACCCCTCGGATCTGTATGGGCTCTGGGTGGCAGTGCCCATTTAAGTAAGCCCAAATGGCCTGTTGAAGTTCTGACCCCACGTTCTTCTGTCCCTCCATTAGCCCACACACTGTTCTCATGGGATCATGTTCCCTTTGCTTGGGACAGTCAGTGTCCCGGGACAAGTGAGAGGGAGCAAGGGGGAGTCCAGGATAATGAGAGGAGGAGAAGAGAAAGGCAATGTGCATAAAACAGGAAGTAGTGCATGGTCAGCGGATTCCCTAAGGAAGGCTGTGGACTCCATCTTGTCAAGCTCCTGTCTCAAAAAGCCTACTCAGTCAAGGCTCATTTTCCCTTCACCTATGTTTCCTGGTTGTATAATGGGAGAGGATTTAGACCAAGAGGAAGTTGACCTGTTGAGTTCAGGTCCTGCCTGACCATCTCCTGTGCCCGTGCTCTGAGGTGCCTCTGTTTGCGAGACTGACTGATTTTAAACATGAGTAAATGTTCTTCCTTACATGTACATGTGTGTGCATATTTTTTTATTTTAAGCACTCCAGAATCTATGGTTTGATGAGTGGGAAAATAAACATCTGTGTGTGTGTGTGTCTCTGTGTGTGTGTGTGTGTGTGTGTGTGTGTGTGCTCGTGAGTTCATAGGGCTGTTTTGAATGCCTGATCTCATTATCCTCAGGTTAATTTTAAAGAGATTATAAGAACAAGGAAAAAGAGGTCAACGTTTTGCTTAATCTCTTATTCTTGGCAGAGTTGGCACGGCTGGTTTGAGTCCTATTTCAAACCTGATGTCGGTAAGCTCGCTCGACTGTACCCCGGGGATCGTGCCTCATTAGAAGCTGTCACGGTACATCAGCCGGGGGGGTGATTAATCCTGGAAGCAGAGTAGAGACCGTCCGCAGTGCATTCTGTGAAGCACTGAGCAAAGAGGGAGAGAGGGCCAGAGGCACTGGGCACTGGAATCGCGACTCACTGGGGGCTTTAAACCGAGTCGCTCCTCCTCCCTGCTCCACTGTGGCTGCTTACAGCCATGGGATTTACGATGGCCACTTTACGGTCCGTCAGCGTCTCCAGGGAAGCTCCCACGGCAATGCTCTTTTAAACCGAAAGATTCTGTGGAATCCGTCGACCCTGCAAGATAACAACAAGCACGTGGCGCACGCGTGTAGCCAGCTGCGCATTTTCTCATGCTCCTTCATCTGGAAAGTTTTGTTCTTTCCTTATGGAGAGCAACTGAGAACGAGGTGCAGCGAGGGGCAGAGCTGCATCACTACACGATGTCCAGGTGATGAAGAGCGGGGGGTTGCAGAGTTACCTGACTTCTCGTTTTGATGGTGTAACTCTGAAACGTGCAGGGGAGGAAGGGACGGATCAGTGATCCAGCAGTGCTGGCAGAGGCAGAGAGGGGGAGGGAGGGACGGATCAGTGATCCAGCAGTGGTGGCGGAGGTGGGATTGACCCCTGTTTGCTGGCTTGGAAAATGCAAAGACAGGCTAGTCATACTCCCTGACAGCTGCCTGTGAAGTGCCAGGCACAGTTTTGGCTGGTGCTGTGCCAGAGAGGGCCACTATGTCCCTGCCTGTCACAGCAGTGGCACCAGCAACCTAAATGGTCCTGCGATAACGTGAGCCATGCTGCCCACAGACATGTGCGCTGACACACATTTGGCATACATGTATCATCCGTATATAAAGACAACATTGCACAATTGAAACTATCTTGGAAGTGCCACATTTAACTATATACTTAAAACTCAGTTCCTGCCGTGCAATAAGAGCTAATTTTGGACTCGGGAGAGGTCTTAATTAATTTACCTTTTTGCCATGATTGAGTTGTTGATTGACTGAATTCTGTAATGCTAATCACATTAAACTGAACCTGTTCCTTGAAGACTCATTAATTTGTCAGTTGCATTACCCGAAATAAGTGGTATACATTTTTTTGGCTAAGCGGTTAAATAAAAAAAACGTACTTTCACAGTCAAATGAAAATTTTGGTTTCATTAATCAATAATGAAAGCCATTAGGTTGTGAACATTCCTGTAGGCTGTCTGTGACTGATGTCTTAGTTTCAGTAGTTATTTAGTCTGCATTTTTTGTTTAATAAGTATCACAGTGAAAAGCGGTGTGATTTCCAGAACGGTTAAGGGTGTGCATTTAAGAGTCATAGCAAGGTCCCAACAAACACGTGTTGGGCATGTGTGTTAATTTACAGTTGACTCCATTCATCTGCTTAGCTCTAAAAGGTGTTAACAGTTAGGAGCTGAACTGTAGCAAGAAACCAGCACCCATAATGGACAAATATGGCTTAATACGCTACCACAGGGAGGAAGCTGGGGGATGGGACCGTATATATGCACACACTGTGATGTTCTAGGGCCAATATACCTCCCCCGACCTACTCCCACCCATGCTCTCAAGCCATAGCCAAATAAAGCATGGCTGACAGTTGTTAGAACACAGCAGTGATATACTGTATATTCTCCCTGTCCACGGGCCAGATACAGAGCTGCAGATTTACTGTACGTGGTACCACTGTGTGCAGCGAAAATGGAGAAAACGGACACACGCAGCAAAAAGCAGGCGGGTGACTTATTCTGGGATGCACGCCTTTATGTGACAATAATAGGATGTTGCCACGGATGACTTACCGCAAACCATGGCGTTGCCCGCACTTTCAAAGGGATTTATTTGAGTGCTGCTCTTAGTGGATTTGAGTGCATGAGGTTTTGTCTCTGTGTATGTATGTGTTTTGGCCTCTTTCTTCCCTCTTGCCTTTGTGATATTCGTTTTTTATTTTCGGCGAGTCCATGATTATATTGTGTCCTGTCTAATGTATTGGAATAAAAATCTGAGATGCTGGGGTAAGCGGCGTGTGAATACAAAAGAGAAAAGATGCATTTTTGACAATTATGCTCCCCCCCCCGCCACCACCTGATGGCAGAGATTGCTTTGTGTGTGTGTGTCCGTCCGTGTGTGTCCCTACGCGCGTGTGTCCGAAGGCAGGTGCTCCCGTTCGACTCGTGCATGGCCGGTAAGCTGACATGCGCTGTCAGAGGCCACCCGTTTTTTTTTTCCTCAGACAGACATCAGCCTGATGCTTAGTAAACTGCAGCCTCCGAGTGTGTTCCAGCACGCAGTTGGCTTGGCGTGGTGTTGGTAGGTCAGCTTACAGCCCTGACTGAAGGACAGTTTGTTCTCTCGCTGACAGGCATGTAATGCTGCGTAGCACTGCAGTTGTGACTATTATACCAGCGTGACTCTATGCTACATTTAAACTGGCCGCCTTACCTGTTTTACTGATCACTTGAGGAGGGGACTATTGTCAGATTGTTATCGGGACAGTGACGCTGTTGTCTTTGCAGCGCACCGCAGGCAGAGAGGTGCGTGTGCGCTCACAGAGCCGCTGCTGCACGTAGACGTGCCTCGTTATCACCCTGCATGATCAGCGCGCAGAGCTCAGGTGTCTGCTCTGTTATCGCCCCAGTCTCTGCTGAATGTCGGTGTGTGCAGCGTGTGTAAGAACTCTGCTGCCAGAGGTTGCATTTGCACCACCGTTACTCACGTTGCTGCTGCTGTTCGTCCTTTGCTGGGACACACAGTGTCGTTGGTGGTGCTCGAGGCCTTTGCTTTCCTGGTAGAGGGTGGGCCGAGATGTCTGGACGGCCTGAGCATCACATGTGGGCATCACATGGGCATCACGTAGGCATAGACTGTTCACAGCTCTCAGGACGGTTGCGTACCTCTGGTTTTTTCACATACCTGAAGCCGTCTGCCGTGGGAAGAGAATCGAGGTCGCGACCCATGGAGCAGCGAGGGCACACGGTCTCTCATGCGCAGCGCCACACCTGGTGCCACCTCTCCATCTCCACGGAGACACTGTCTGTCTCCTTATTTGGCCAATTTAATTGAGATCAATGGACTGTAATTAGCCTCATTTGGTAACTGATCTGAGAAACAGGGCAGAACTGTGTTATCTCTTAGCAAAGGGGATATGTGGGTATTGAGCAGAATTTTTCTTAACAATGGAACCTTACCTTGCTGCTGTGCTTCAGTAACACAAGGGTACACTTAGGAAACACAGCTCTCTCCCATTACATCATTTAGCTTTGATAAGTGACTCAGCTGACTGAGGTGGCATCACGGTTTTTTATGTAATCTGAGTCGGATATGAACGCGCACATAGAAAGTACTTAAAATGGTTGTGTAATGTACAATTGAATACTTAAAACACGAGCAGTAGTATTTAACATTTGCTTTAAACATCTTTTGTTGCTTGCATATGTGGCAGGGTGTGTTTGCATATCTCTTTTTAGGTTAAATCAAAAGTATGTTCTTTTGCCCTGTTCGTCTCTGCTTGCTGGCTACTGTTTCTGTGCTTCTGATGTATTATTTTGGACATTGCTGATGTGTTTTGGTACATTTTTAGCCAGAAACTTGAACTGACATGTAAATGCCACATCCAGGAGTGTTGCCTAGATACAGAACCAATTACTGATTTTTTTTATTTGTGTTATGAGGTTAATGCAGTATTTTTTTAAGAGAGGACTTTAAAAACGCAGACACATTTGAAGTGCTTTCATTCTTACCAGCCACCACAGACATTAATTCTGTTTTAATTGTTGTCAGTAATTGGAAAAACTGTTTTTATACGCGTTACTAATATGTTGACTTTGGCTGACAGGGTAGAAACCTGACTTAGATTAAGTGGTCTTTTTATGTAACACCTTTAACACAGAGGACGACAGGTCAGATTTTCTGTACTCTTCAAAGGTTTTACTTCGTGCATGTAGTGTTCACATTCTGTGCCAATTTTAGAAAACATTGTTATTTCTTTTTTAGTTTGTGCGTCTGTTTATTGTCCAGCAGATTTTGAAAATGTAAAACAAACTGGATGCCAGAGGTTGCCTTTTGAAGTCATGGCTAAGTCAAGTTGATGTAGTTAAAACATAGGCGGGTTCCAGGACGCCCACATGAACTTCCTTCCAGACTTGCCTTGTTGAACAGACCCTTCCCACCCTTCATGTGCGCACGCACGAGTAAAGGTCACACATTGGCCCCAGGTGAGATTTTTACTTTGACCAAATGTGAGCAGCTAATTCCCTAGGAAGGGCTGCCTCTTACTCAGCAGGTGGGTGCGGCGAGCAGCAAGAGGGTTGACTAGGGGGCGTGCGGTCTGACGTCACGCCGTAGCTCCTTAGCAAAACTCAGTGCTGACATCAGGCGGCCATGAAGACAGGGTGACTATGGCTGAGCTGAGGCACAGCTGGGTCAGTGATGCGGGAGATTTGGCAGCACAGTACAGGCGGTGACTCTGTACTGTGCCGGGGGTTTGACTGTTGATTTGTTTAATGACTTATTTTTCATATGTGTGGTGTATAGGATTCACAGGTCACAGCTGTGTATTTCCAATCTGAGGCACCGGCATACACCAGTGGTAAACACATACACCAGTGGTAAACGTCTCCCCATCAGTGTATTTTTCCCTAAAAGGAGTGAACATAGTAAGATTGTCTTTTAATAAATGTGAAACTTGTCAAGAGTGAATTATTTTGAAAAATGTGTAATGAGTCAGATTGGCTTGCGGGTGCTGGGTTATGTTTATGGTGTGAAAATAGGTCATGTGAGTTCTGATCGGCCGTCCTGTTGGGTTGGACAGCTGGAAAACACAAACTCGGACCTGCACGTCACTTCAGGAGAGTCATATATGGCTCCTGTAATGGCGTTTTTTACTGTAATACTGTGGCTACTTGTATTAACGTTACTATAACTGCTGTAACTTTTTAACTAAGACACAGAGACCAATGAAAGCAGGAAAGCTTACCAGTCTTGTTTTGCTCATGCATTGCGTTGAACCACACAGAAGATACAGAGTTTACTCTGCTGTTAGCATTGGCCTTTCCCTTTCGTTTAAAATACGCCACACAATGGCAGCTCCACCACTGCCGTTTGCCGAAGGTGTAACATCTCTTAGGGTGAAGGGTTATACCCAATCACAGGACAGGTCATATGCGTGGCACCAGGGCCCCTTCGACGTCCTGCTCTGACGCAGCAGACAAACAGACCAGAGTGCGGCACAGAAGAGCCGCAGCGTATGCAGAAACTTTTCTTTCTCTTAATCAGTAAATTGTCCCTTTGCTGACGCTCATTTGCCTAGATATGCTGGCCTGCGGACGGACGGCAGGCTGTCTGGGCTCCACAGCCGTAATCACGTTAGTGTGCTGTCACCAGTTAAGGGCACAGAAACAGGCCTTTTTGTGTGGCGCCGTGCAGCCTTCAGCTGAACTCGGAGGGGCACGGCTGTCAGAGTGGCTGTACCACGAGACTGAGTGCTCATTTTTTATCACAAAGATGATGCTGTTACTGTTCCCATGTGCTGAGCACTCCACCCTGATAGGTCCCCACATCTGCTTACATACCCACAATAGTCCAAACACACACACACACACACACACACACACACACAGTAGGTGAAGAGGCACTGATGCCCGCTCACATGGCTTTCCTGTAAATCAGTGTACAAGTGTGTTTGTGAGCATCTAGCCCACATGAAAAGTTATATCGAACTGCCTGCTGCGTGTGTGTGTGGGGGGGCTTATGTGCCCCTCTCTAAGTCATGGCACACCACGTTTGTAGTGTGGGTCAGGGAGGCAGGGTGGGCTGGCTTGATCCTGAGAAGCAGGAAGTGATTTTGACCAGGCTCTGAACGCCTTCCTTATTAGCAACCAGCAATGCTGAGAGCTTCGGTAGAGGCAGCGGAAAGGTTGCCACATTACTAACAGACAGGGGTGTGTTCAGTCAGCCGCGAGTGTCGGGGACACAGGGCCAATTGTGTCACCCCCCCGTGTCCTCGGCACACAGCTGCCGCGTACGACTGGCCGAGTCCGGCCGCTGCTGGAGCCTCACACAAGGTCTTCACAGACAAACAGCACAACAAACAGAGCCTGTTCGATCTGTCCGCCTCAGCAAACAAACCCTTGCAGTTCCTACAGCAGGTGTTTATGGGGTCGCTTGTTTCAGGGAGAAAGATGGAGGCAGGTTAAATGGAGAATTTCCACCCAGTTTTGACAAATGGTTTTACAGTGAGGCTCAGTTACAGAGACAGCTTTGCCAGCCATCGACATCCGAAGACTGTCTGCAGGCATGATTAAAGAGGGCCAGCCTTCTTTTTAAAACACGCTCCAACTCACCCACAGAGCCTGCTCTCTGTCTCCCTCTTTCTGTTTCTCTCTCTTTCGCTCCCAATGCCTTCCTTGAAGCTACAGTTTCCCCACACCTGGCTTAACAAGGCAGATTCGCCTGACCGACCGTGGGCTTAATTGATTGTCATGGTGGTCATTAAGCAGCGACGTAACGCCTCAGCCCGTGACGGGTGACTGCACTCGCGCCCTCTCTGCCCGCTCTACATCTGTGACACGCTGCAGGAAAAGGAGATGAATGGTCTTTCAATAGTGTCCAGTGCTCTGATCCTTCTCCGTGGCTGTGCTTGCTAAGCCAGCCAGCAGCCTGGTAGCTAATGACATGGCCTCTTTTCCCGGGGCCATTTAACCTGCCTAATCTGGCACAGAAAGTTACGACTGGATGTGTCTGTAAACTCCATCGTATGAGTAGACAGTGCACTCAACAGCTAGCACCGTGAGACGTCAGTCCTTGGAGGCCACAGTCTTCTGAGATTTAAAAAATACATTTTAATTAGCAACTGCTTGCCAACTGAGCTGCAGGGTCAGATGACTAAGTCTCTAATTAGATGGTTTAATTAAGCAATTAAGAACATTGGTGGAAGGAAAGCTGACACAGCCTGGGGTTTCTGTCAAGTAGGGTTTTGTGCCCTTGGGAAGGTGGGTGTTACTTTGTGGTTTCTGTTACATAGACAGAGTGCTGCAAATCAGTGTCTGATGTTAATGGTTATATCTCTTCATCTTCGTGATGCGCTCAGCTGGGCTTTTCTTGGACAAATCCAAGTTAGAGAAGCAGAAGGTTCAAAATGACGCACAAAATTTACATTCAAGGATTAAAAAAATGCGTCAGAGAGGCAAAGGCAGAGTTTTGCTCTTCTGCCTCACGTCTACACAGAAATTGTCCAGCCTCTCCTTGCTGGTACGTTCTCGCCTCTGTGTCCCAGCGCTCTGCAGAGTCCCGGTTGTTGTTGCCTCTGTGTCCTAGCTCAGTCGCCCCATCTGTGACGTGTTTCAGCCCACCCTCCTGGCTGCTCCCGCACAAGTGAGCATTGTAAGTGACAAGCCAGCTTTGTCTTTTAAAGTCACTGACAGTTTCTGTGCCCTCCCCCCCTTTTCTGCCCCTGTCTGCCTTCTCACGCCCCATCTGTCAGGACTGGCATGGCTTCGGTGGGGCTTGCGGGGGTGGTCTTTGACATGGAAGTAGTTTGTGATGGTCCTACAAGCCAAGGGTTTTGCAGGAGCGATGAGCAGCTCAACCTGATTAGTCATTAAAACAGTTATGGAGCATGTGATTGGTCCAGGAAAAGGAGCAGCCCTGTAAAAAGGCTTCAATTTCAGAGTGTCTCAGAGTTTTTTTTTTCTTGGTTCCCATGCTTTAGAATGTGGTGAAACTGCATACACTGGCTCTCTTTACCAAGGCGTCTCGCACTTCTGTTTTTTTTTTCATTTTTTGCATCTGACACTCGAGCTGAGATGATATCCTTCCTTCAGCTCTGTTTTCCTTCTGACTCTCTCTTTGTCTTTTGACTCTGTGCTTCCCTGAACCGTGTTCCCCCTCCTGACGTCCCTTCCTTGCATTGTGGTACTTGTGGCTTGTGAGAGAGGTTACTGACTGCCGTGGGTCCTGCGGCTCCCTGCTTTATACTGTAAGTGAGACTGCAGCATCTCCCTCTCTCCCCTCTTGCCTCACTCTGTCATGCTGTTGTTTGTTGCCAAGCTTACGGGGTGGGCTGGACAGACTCTGTCACTCACTGCCATGCCATTGTTCACGCTGCATGTCCCAGTGATCTCCCAGTTTGGAGTTTGGAGTCCATTCTTACTGCTTCTTCAGGACGGCTCTCTGGTGTAACTGCAGAGCTGAAACTCTTTATGTAAACGCGGCAACGAAAAATTTGCATTTATTCCAAGACATGACAATGTAGCGGTGCGAGGTGAAGAGGGAGAGGCACTCACTTCTCCTTTGATGGTTTCTTGAGGAGAAACACCAAAGGGAAACAAAGCAAACAGCCAGTCTCACCTTACGTAAGATGTAGCAAAGGGATTGATGCTTGCACATATCAAAGGTTTTGTGATTTCTTCCATCTTGAAAAAGTTTCTAGCCTGCAGTTAGAAATGAGGATCCTGTATGCACGTGTGCGAGTGTGTGTGTGTTTATACACGTGTGTGCACGGGAAGTGAAGGGGAGTGGAGGGTAATTAAGTTTTTTTTTTTTCCCCTACCTTGAGACAGGAAGTTGGGGCTCCTCGGGGACTCTGGTATGAATACCCATAGGGGGGAGAGGGGGGGGGTTACATAAGGGAGAGGTGGGGGGCTTGGACCTTTACCTCATTGGTCGGCACTGCTGCAGCCTCAATTCACACCTGGTGCTGTCTGGCCTCCTTATGCCCTGTCCCCCACCCTGGCAACAGTGGAGGCACAGTTGGACAGTTCACCAACGATGTTATGGCTGTACCTTCAACATCCAAGAATTTTCTGAGTATATTAACCACTGTAAAATAACACAAATTCTTCTCCTTGGCTTGTAATGTCAGAACTGATTGAGAGCAACTTAATCGTCTAGAATTTAATCAGTCCAAAAACATTGTCCTGGTTTGTCATTTAATTTTACTAGGTCGGCTCTTGGTGATATAAGAGAATAGAAAAATAAAATTCAAAAGGTCATGCTGTCAGGTGAATCTACCTTTGTCATAATGAAATATACCATATTTCAACTTCACTTTTAAAATTAAAAGGTTAAAAAAACCTGAAATACTGAAGGGGTTTGCACCTATTCTGAGAAGAAGAGAGGGAGGGGGTCAGGGACACATGAGCCTCACACAGCAGACTGTTGTTCATCCAGTGTCGCAAGTGTGACTGGATAACATTTGGTATTAAATGCTAAGAATCACTATGAATAGAAACTTCACTAGCTTCAAGCAGCTTCACTGGCTGCCGTGGCCTCGCTTGCAGCTAAAAATGTCCCAAGGCTGGAACTGAAAGTCCACCTGTTGTGTCACCTTGCGACACCAGAACTGTATCCGGGTTTTCTCTCCTTCCTCCCGCATTGCAAGCAAATATGAGGCCATCGCGTCCAGGGACGCATTTTCGCCTGTTTTTGGGGATAACAACCTGCCACATCTGTCCCCCACCTGCATAATCCTCCTCCTAAACCTTGCCTCGTGATACCCCCATCCCCACCCCCCCAGTGCAGCCCAGTAAACCGGCTGCACACCCGCGGGCAAGAATAACAAGATCTGGAATGTCCAGTCACCTGTTCCCAGAATGCAACAGCTGAGACCCACACCCAGCCTAGGTGGACTCAACTGGTTCATTCCGCCTGCGCTGCGGCCAGCAATTTGTCATGGTAATTACAGTAAACACGCGTGACCGTGCCAGTCTGCTCCAGCCAGAAGCAACAACAGGGAGGCGCAGAGGTGCTCCTCTGGACCTTTTGTTTTCTCAGGTCCATCAATGGGACAGAGGGGGTGACAGACAAGCTGCGATGGGCTCAGGGTAGCTAGCAGCGCATCCCATAATGATACAGCTTGCAGACTGCAGATGCACGTGCATTTCCATTAGGCTATTTGATGTTTGGCCTTTAACCTGCCAGCTAGGGAGGGTGCCACTTGATGAATGCCATTCGTGCTCTTCCTACCACATTGTTCCTCTCCAGTCGGCCTGTAAGCAGCCACGTCTGCTCTGAAGAAGGCCGTGAAGCACTCCAAATGCACACAAATGCATACCGCTCACAGAAGGCGCCTCTGACCAGGCCCGTGGTTTCATCTCCAGCTGTGGCTCAACCCATGTAAGGCTCGCTGAAACGGCAGCATTGGTGAAAAGGCCACAGATGTGATGTGCCTGCCTGTTTGACATGGCCGGGCGCTTGTTAGTTACTCTTCCTCCTCTTTCTGACTTCGCTGCGTCATCAAAGTGGTCGACGAGGTGGCCCGAGCACTGCGTACACATTACACGCCCGGAAAGCTATAGGAAACGTGTCTGAAAATAACCTTGAGATTTCGTTCATGGCCTCAGCTCTCTCTGGACTACTGAGACAACTGTACTATGGCCCCTCCACCCATTCACTAGACGGCATTTCAGCGGCGAGGCCCAAGATTGAACCATTTCTTCGGTTACCTCCAGGAATGAGCTGAAGTGACAGCCCCTCATCCCTGCCTTTTCGTTCTCATTCTGCTTTTGTAATCCCCTCGCACGAGAAGACCAGCTGCATTCTAAGATCTGTTTACCCAGGTGAAGCAGGGTGGCAGGGTTCAGCTTAACTAACTCTCTCTCTCTCTCTCTCTCTCTCTCTCTCTCTCTCTCTCACACACTCTCTCTCTCTCTGTCTCTCTCTCTGTCTGTCTGTCTGTCATAGTAACACTGGCTAAGGGGGTTTTCCAAGCACACGGGCTGACTGAAATAGTAGCCCACAGCGTGGGGATGACAGAGCACACGGTTTAAGTTGTGCCTTGAAACACCCGTGTTAATCTGGCAAGGTTTGACTCAGAGCAGTGGGACATGTTTACCGTCGCTGCAGGCTCACCTCAGAGGAACGGCCAGATGTTCCCATAATCTCCTCTTTCAGACACGTCGTCTGAAAGCAAACAGAACCGTCAGCCACAAAGCTGTAAGTCTCAAACCAATTCCAGAGTGATGTTGCCATGCCTATGGCAAAATCACTCTACATGGGATGTTTAATGCCAGGTTACATATTGACTTGTCACTGTGTGTGTGTGTGTGTGTGTGTGTGTGTGTTTCTGCAGAGGCTACCCAAGAGGGTAGACCCACTGAGAGCCCCAGCAGGCCCTGTTTCACAGAGCACTGTCGTCTCTGACCACGTGGCCTTCACACTCGAGCTGTTGGTGACTCTCAGTCAAAGAGGGAGACAGCTGCTCCGTGGGGGGGGGCAGGCCTCTCTATCTCCCTCGTACATCCCGCCACCTGCCCCCACCATTACCCCCTTGCAATTAGTCTGAGCCCTCTGTGCTTGTTACAAGACAGCTGTGTGGATACCCAGGTCCAAGTGATGGTCACGTGACCTCTTGCTCTTCCTCCTCCTTCTGCTGCTCCTCACTCCAACAGAGCTCCTCCCCGAGAGGCCGTGCAAGCGAACAGGCGCCGGGAGCCGTCCCCCTCTGCGCCAGCCACCTGCCGCATCACTGTTTGCGCAGTCCTCACACCGAGCTGTGGCCGGCCCTGACTGGGCCTCCATCTCCTACCTGCCATCACGCCAACGACTGCCAGCGCGAACTGTACGCAGAGCCATGCTCAGCGTGGTGTTCCCGTGGAAACGCTGCTTAGCACATGCATAGCGGTGCTTAATATCCAGAGCTCTGTGGAAAACACAATACATTGATTGGAGCGTGACTGTTTGCACGCCCTGTGGGGCTGTCAGGTTGCTAACAGAAACACTTGAGTGCAAATATGCTAGTGTACACAGCATAAAACAACATATGTACCACAGTGTAAATATGGGAATTTAAATGGACAATATAAACAGTCATAAAACCCGAATGTACCTAATGCCGGTTCACATTTGCACAAATAGCAGGGCTGGCCAGGGTTCTGCACAACTCCAGGCAGCAGTCACAGGGCTCAAAGCAGGCTAGAATGGATCTCCTCTGGAGAAGGGTCCGATGGGAGCCGACTCCACCCTGAACCATGTTACAGCTGTGTGATTGGCTAGTGCATTTCTGCTTCTGGACTGATGTTTAATTTCCAAGTGAATATATATTTTTTTCTTTTATTATATATATTCAAAATGGAAAGTATGTAGAACTGCTACGTTATAAAAGCACTATGCTCAACATCAGGAGATAGTGATTAATAACAGTGCAGTTCAGTCGAGTCACAAGTTGATGTTTTGTTGTATTTTTTACTTCATTAAAACACATTGAATTTATATCCGCCTCCAAATTAATAGAATACCTGTACAAATGGCTCATTGAAATGGTGTTAACTGTTTGGTCTGAACGGATAATACAGTGCAACTGTGTAGGCGAAGTCAGAAAGAAAGGAACGAGCATTTTGGGATGTATCTGCAAATTTAGCAGGCGTACGAAAAAACAATGCTGCTCTGTCCTGCTATATGAATAAATATATATTTAATGATATAAAGTAAACGTAATAATAATGTGAACTCCATCTCCAATGGCTACTGTGTGCAGTCATGCCACTGCTTTTGTTAGGGTAGAGCCGTCAGTGTTAGAGCTATTCAGTTGTTTTACTTGCTTGTGGTTTTTTTCTTTATTAAAACTCACATGCGAGTTATTTAACAAGTAAGACCACAACTGGCACAATGAAGAGATGCACACACTTTTATTTGAGAAAATATCCACAGACCCTCAGAAACAGAAAGGTGTTTTGGGACATGTGCAAATTTAGAGAAGACATGGCTAAACACAGATCTCCACTGCAGCTCATTACAGGCAGGTAACAACACAAACTCCATTTTCGCTGTTGTATGCAATTATGTCACTCTGTGTATGGGTCTTATTTACACACCCCAAGGTGAGCAGTGTCTTTTTCTCACTTAATACTTGCTAGGTGTGGAGATGACCAGGGTTAGGCTGGCGTTTTTCAGCCCTCATCTGGCCCCACAATTTGTTTACACGTGAACGAGACCCAAGTAAACAGCACAAACCGAAGTGTAAACACCTGAGTAGGCACACCCACATGTAAATGCCTGAAGCACATACAGCATTGAAATGTAAATGGCAGCAAATATGTAGGTGAAATAACCCTAAATTATGTATTTCTATGTAAATTCCTAAGTGTAAATACTGTACCTGTCTCACTGTTAATGCTCCAACTTTACTACTAAGTCTCAGAATTTTAAATTAGCCTTAAATTTATCTTGTCACGATTTGTATCATGATACATACTGACGTATCACACCATGATCTACGTGTCAGTACCCAGCCCTAGAGGAACTCAGTGTAGATATCCACTTGTAATTTCCTCATTAATATCTGATTGAAGTTATGCACGCGTAAACACAGAACACAGTGGCCTGTCAGTACCTGGTTGTAAACACCAGAGTAACAACCTCAGTCTAAACACTCGAATGTAAATACCAGCGTAATGACCAACAGTGTAAACACCTGAGTGTGTGTACCCAGTTGGCGTACGCTCGCTGAATTTGAGAGCAGCGTGGTCTTGCTTTCGTTGTGCGAGAAGGCAGGAGCTGAGTAGGAGGCGCCCTGAGCACGCGAGTGTGGGTAGTTACCTTTCAGTTGTAATTCAGCAGAAAGACGAGCTTCATCCATGTCTCTCTGTAGGACACCTTCCTGCATAATGTGTTCACTTCAGTTTTGTTTGAGCTAATTATGCAGCTGGTAATGGACCATGGCAGCTCTGAAGTAGCTACTGACTCTGTAACAGGAGAGATTCATAACCCAAATCACAGCATCCAGTCCAGGCTTTATGTAACACAGCCTATATTTATTACAACACGTGTGACGCACACACGGATGCGCTGTGACATGCTTGTGCTGACGTGTTAAATGTTATGCGTCTCAGGAATTAAGGCCACTTTGTCAGGTCTGTCTGTGTGATAATGAGAGTGTTGTTCGTTGCAAGTTTTTTAATTAATTAGATTTTTTTGCTGCCTGTGTGTGTAGATGGGGTTTTTGGTCTACTGACTCTGTTGTGACTAGCCGTACAAGAAATGATTCCTCACAAGTAATTGAAAATGGTTGTCCATTTTTTTTTACAAACTTGCCAGTGGCAGATGAGTGTGTCAGATTAATTGCCTTATTTGCATGAGAAATACCCTGTAGAGCACTTGATGCTCTGCCTAAAAGAGATGAGGTGACTGAGGAGGTGCAATTAGCTTCTTAGCTAACACTGAAATTATGCACATTTACAATGGCACTTTCAGTATGATGAGTGCCTTCATCTCGGTACTGAAATGACTGGAGGCTATCGCACTTTGTCAGGGCTCTCAGATCTGCGATTCTATTTTTTGTTCTGATCGCTTCCGGATCTAATGTACGTGTTCTTTGTGCAGGGCCGTGGTATCATCTCCAGTTGTTTGCCGTACTCTTGCATTAACAGATTTGCAGTCCCCTTAATGCTTGGGAAGACTCTCCTGTCTGCTGGAAACCATGGAGACCTTTGGTGTAGGCCAACTACTTCCTGTGGTTTGCCCCCCTGCCCGTTCACCTGTTACGAGAAAGGTGGCCTGCTTAGAGGAACGCGGGGCCGGCATGGGCGGAGTCACAGGAGCTATGAGTGCGATGGAGAGGTGGCGGCAGTGTCAACACCGCTTATACCCATCAGCCACTGGTGCTGGAGTGACTCTACCCTGCGTGCTCACCGTAGGGCTGTAAGGCAGGGCAGCAGCCACTGGTACTACACATAGAAAACTCACACCTGCTTTTCCAACGATTAGAGGGGGTTTTTAGGTGCCCACAGTGTTGGTGTAAAAATGAAATTATTTGCATCGGTTAGGGAGTTGGAAAGTAGGCTGAGTTTCAGGCAGGTGGGTCACAAGTGTGTGTGTGTGTGTGTGTGTGTGTGTGTGTGTGTGTGGTAGGGGACTGGAACAAATGGCCTGCTTAGCCGTGTTATCAGGTGGTTATTTTGGAGTATTGCCTCCCATTGTCGAGAGCAAGCCCACCTAGAGCGAGGGAGTCTGCTGCATTCCTGAGACAAAGCACTGTATCTGTGGAGGGGAGCCCGTCCCTGCCAAGACGGAATCAGCACAGATTAGTGAAGCGGGTGCTCACAGTCACACACATGCATCACATGCCCATCATACACTCAATAGCAGGACAGAAAGATGACCTGTTCATCGTCCTACTACACTTAAATTTAATACAATGAAAATATAAGTATATTTATATGTAACAAATCTGTCACTCGGCTCCTGGAAATACGAGCTCTGGTTGTGTGGACGTCTTGTTGAGCCAGGACCTTTAGCTTGGCGCACCTTCAAAACTTTACCCATGAGACTTTCCTCAGAAACTTGCTGTAAATTTTGCTGATGTTAAATGGACCACTATGATCACTTGGAATTAGATCTCTGATTGATGTTCAATACCTTATTAAAAAAAAGTGTAATTTTCATCTGTCAAATCAGCTCCTCCCCGAGATGTCCCGCCTCTTGTTTTTGGCCCCTGCTGATGCAATCTGGTAGGTGTCACAACCCAACACGTTGTTCCTCTGAGTGGCAGAGGGCACCTTTAGCACTGGCTGCCATGCTCTGCCCTCACTTTGGGGAACGTTAAGGCCCTACATGGAAACCGTACTCGATTGGGAGGCGTTGCCATTCAAATGGGCGACACAGCGCTTAACCTGGGCATTGTCGCGCCACGCCTGCCCATTTCTGTCCCCTACATAACAGGCAGGCAGCAATACGTAAGCGTGTCCCGAACACAGTGGTTACATGGTGTTCGCTGATAGGCCAGACGACAGGTGACCATGGTGACCCCCCTACCCTCTCCAGCTTCTACAGGGATCTTCACCTCGTGCACAGAGAACTTGTGAGAAATGCCAGCGTTTGCATTGGGACTAGTGTGCTTTGTGTTTCAGCAGGTAGGACAGGCCATGTTTTTGCTGACTCGTCAGGAAGGCCCTGAGGGGTACGATTTACATCCTGTGCATGGTGTGTGTGTGTGTGTGCTTTCTGAAAAACAGCATCCGTTTGATTGCATTTCATTTCTTCTGTTTCAGGTCAGTGTCAGAAGGCTGTGTACTTTTTAAAAAATACAACCTTTGGAAGCTTTTTCATTGTTAGATTTTGATCATTCTCAGTCCAGCTCTTTCCTTAGTGATAATCCTTCAACAAAAGAATAAAAAACGAGGATAGGAAGTCCGTGAGGTGTAATATCCTGGTGGTTATTCTCAGCGTTACACGTGCGGCCGTCAGCATCCTGTTTCTCTCCTGCTGAGTCTTCGTCCCTGAGCTGACAACGCAGAGACTAATGGTGTCTTTGGTCACTAGGTATGGACAATAACTCTTAGCCTATTCAGTGTCCAAGGCCTTTTAGGGAAGTGGCTGGAAGGTCCTCTCACCCACAGACCTTTGTTTTGTACATCGCGGTCGTACCGTTGAAAGCAACATCACGCGTGTGCCTTCAAACGAGCATCACCACTCATAAACGTCTCATTGAGGGCGCTGGTCATCGCGGAGCGGGACGTAGCAGCTCCAGAGTGCTCTAATGCAGCCTTTGTTTCTGCTTCTGGCCCTTTTATCTGTTTGTATGCGCTTCCTATTTGCTAACGTTGAGCGTGTCAATTGACAAGTGTGTGGTTGGGGGGGGGGGGTGGGCTGCACAGGCTCCGTCTCTGTTTACCCTCCAGCTGCAGCTGTCTGGCACATAATTCCACTCCATGCTTCCACTTCCTCCCCCCTGATCCACACCCCCATCTCCCCAGGCCCTTTAGAAGGTCTGTGCCAGGTTAAACAGGTGACGTTGTGCAGCATAGGTTGTGTCGGGGTGTGTGTACTTGTCTGTTGTGTTGTCACTATGCAAGGCCTTTGGGGGGGGATGTCACTGAGCCCCACCAAATTGGGCATTGCAACACCTAGTTCTCATATGCATAAACACATAAACTTTGACTTAATAGGTTATTGGATTGCCATTAGCTGTTATGAATGCTTGTAGCACACACAGAATTTTTATGAAGGGGTTCCAGGGCCTCCTCTACATCTAGCTATGAGCTTTCCGTGTTGGCTGTTTTCTCACTTACATTGTTGTGTCTTCAGTTCAGTTCAATTTATTTTTATATAGTGCCTTTTACAAAGAGGTGCCTCAGAGTGCTTTACAGAGGAAATTGCAGGTGTTACAGAAATAACAGCAAGTGAATTACTGGTGTTAAAGATACGAATAAATACGAAGAAGCGCCTGTTTGATTCTACGTGTAGTACAGCGTAAGACTTTGTAAGCAAGACAACGTGTCAAAATGAGCCTGTGTGAGTCAGTCGTAAGGCGCTGATGACATTGGGTGGCTAGTGCGTAAATGCATGCCTTAAACACCTCAAGGCTGCAGATTACAAATTACACCATCCTGGCTAAACTGTGAGGTGCTTCAAGTAAAAGGTTGTTTGTTAAAGTCTTTCTAGTTTTGTCTGTGCTGCTCTGTACTGGTCTGGCACATGAGGTCTGCTGGCCTCTCAGTGCTGCCGCACCTTGCATCGAGATAATGGGGCTTTTGCACTGCAGTGCATAAAATGGCCTAAATGAGGGAATTGTCCCCAAATGCTCTGGCCAACAGACGTCCGCTGATGAGAAGGATCTGCACTCCTGTAACAGTGCTTTTTTACTACTGATCTTTTATGGAATAGAAGCCACAGTGCATGTCGTGCTTTGCTGTAGCCAAAAGCACATTCAAGTATTTGATCAGCACTTGAAAAATATTGTTAACAAAACGAAATGGAATATCAAAGCATTGACAAACACTTGCAGCACGTTTCTGGCTCTGCGGCGTTCTCTGGTAGAAGAAACATTTATTATTCATTAACAAGTCAGATTTAGCTAATTAGGCAGTTTGTTAACTATGAGAGAAAAAAAAAGTAATTACTGTTCCTGCCCAAAAGTCGTTAAGATTTTTACATCCAGAACGTGCCATTGTAATTCTTAATTACAGTTTATAAAATCAAAAGATTATATTGAAATGAAGACCATCTTGATTTAATTTTAAATTGACATCCATTCTGATTGCAAAAGACAAAGAAAAAACTTTTATGTAGAGGTGAGTGAAGGGTTTACTGAAAGCACCTCAGGACTGAAGGAATGCTTCAGAGTTATGCCTGATGGCTGATTAAGTCTTCTGTGATCAGCACAGGACTGCCACATGGACGCCTCTCTCTGTGCGTTCTTCTCCTCCTTTGATGTGGTGTTTAGTTTGTGAGACTGCAGTTCCACGGTGACCATGGTTACCTACGGCCACCTGTAAATGGAACGCATTGGAAGATGTTCTGCCACTCAATTTGGGTTGAGAGATTTGCTGGTGATGCTGCCTGCATGATGAAGGACAGGTGCTGGACCCTAACATCAGCCTGACCCCCTTTACACCCCCCCCCCCCCCCCCCCACTGAAACCGCAGCTTCTCTCCTCCCCTTTTCGGCCCACGCCCCTTCAGCTTGGCCAGTCAACACACAGCATGTGAACCACCACAACAGGTGCCGAATCTTAGTACTAAAAAAATCAGTATTTATCATTTTCCTCTGCTTCCAGTGCAGTACTAGTACCAGTACTGACGTACCAAACCAACTGGGGGCTCGTGTGGTACTGAGTGGTGGGACTTGAATGTTGTTGAATGCTGATTGATTATGCCAGTAATGCAAATACTTACAATTATAACAACAACGAATGTGTGGATAGTCACAAATTACGAAATCTGAATAATATGAATAAAGTGAAGCAGCTGTATGTTTCAGCTCTGTGTAAATGTAGAAGGTGAAGACAGTAAGTGAGAGATTGTCATGTGACGTGGATGCAGGGCGCCGAGGAGTGCTCTGCTGACTCTGCTGGCAGTTTGACATGAAGACTCATCTGCTCTAAAGAGCTGAGGGGTGGCCCCTGTTTCTCTGGCATGCTCTCTTACAGAACATTTCACAAACCTGACCTCTGGACCTCGCCCCCCCGGGGGCCTCAACAGTGCTGTGTTCTCATGCAGACACCTGTGGAAGGCTGAACTGTATAGGGGCCAAAACCTTGTATAGGGGGGCGAGAGGAGGTGGGTGTGTGTGTGTGTGTGTGTGTGTGTGTGTGTGTGTGTGTGTGTGTGTGTGTGTGTGTGTGTGTGTGTGTGTGAGTGACAGAGACAGAGAGAGAGTTCAGCTGCATGGACAGGCAGTGTACAGCTCTGTTCAACAGTATTTCACATTTATGCATCACTGACATAAAAGTGAGCTCAGTAATTTCTGTTGGTCTCTTCATGATGAGTGTGTGTGCATTAAATAAACTTGCTGCTTTTTACATGATAGTTTCTGCCTTGTTTTGAGACTGATATAGATTGTGTCCATATCAATACAGCACCTTTGAATTGAGTTGATTGTGGTCAGCAAAGGCGATGAAGGAGGCACAGATGCTCCTCGGGCTGGTTGCCTCCTCTGTCTGCACTGCTGTCTCAGGCGTGCGGCTGTGTCTCACGCTCCGCAGAGCACCTGCAAGCTCAATTACAGTGTGTGGAAGACTGTGTCTGGCAGTAAACGGCCCTATCTGGCAGACAGAGCGTATTTGGCCGAGGACAGGATACCTCGATCGGGTTTGGAGGGCCTGGCGGCTCTGTGGGCTTCCCTAGGGTGGGGGAGGGGGGGGGGGGGGGGGGCTGTATGATATACCGCCCCCCAGGTGATGTGGTTACAACAGCGGGGGGAGGTACCTGCGGGGGGCAGGG
>JABJVR010011572.1:0-28644 GCA_025773905.1 Chitala chitala | reverse complement strand
TGCACAGTAATGTTTTTGTATACAGTTTTATCACAGTGGGGAATGCACAGTAATGTTTTTGTATACAGTTTTATCACAGTGGGGAATGCACAGTAATGTTTTTGTATACAGTTTTATCACTGTGGGGAATGCACAGTAATGACGGTATATTCAGTTTTATCTCTATTTGTATGAAGAATACCCTGTAGTAAAGTTGTGTGTTTTAATAGTGATTTGTTTCTTTCTCTCCTTTCACATCTCCTGTCTGCTCTCCTTCTGTTCTACAGCTCTCCTTCCCAGCCTCCGGACCAGAGGGGAGGTGAAACCTGTACCCGTTCCCCGAGTGACAGGAGAGGATGTCATTATACTCCCGCCTACAGTCTCTGCTTGCTTTGAGCTTTTATAGTATAAGCTTGTCAGGCCATCTTAGGAAAATAAAGGCATTGTGTTCCAGCAAAAGTCTCAGTTATTAGTGCCTGGCCATAAAGCACACTTATAATTTTGTTTTTACTTAATCTTCAATGCCTATTTGTTAGTCTAAATGTAAATGTATTACTCTTACCTTGACCTCTCTTGTTTACACTTATTTTATAACACTTCCTGCCTACCACACTGCTTTTTCTTCATATGTGTATTTTCTTTTAACTTTTTAACTTTGTTAGCAATTATTATTGTTGTCAGTGTATGCATTTATGTTGTTAACATTGGTAAATTAATTACAGTAGCCAGCTGCAACCTGTTGCTATGGGTTGTAGCTTTTTTCAACCTCTGTGATCTTGTCAGTGAGACTTTATGGCCACCAGGGGGCGCCAGATGCTGCTTAGATGTGTTTAAAAATGTAGGTGTTTGGGAAGCTGTTCAAATATTTAGGGTCAGCAATATGTCAAACTTAAATGTCATGAAAAGCAGACTATCCAAAAGTGTACTGTGATCTCAGTGGGGACATTTAAACCTCCTTTTGTCTCTGTCAGTTCTTTTTTTAATTTCTCTGTCTCTCTGTCAGGTGTTTTTTTCTCCGTAACAGCTGGAAGTGAAATGTAGCAGGAAAACAGGCCAGACAGAGTAGAACTTCCAGCTGCACAACACACACACCCTGTTATGTTTTCACATAACACAAACAGCCACTTTAGCATTCCTGCCTGGTTTCCACTATAATTACTGTTTGATTATTCAGTATAATAAGTAAATTGTTGATTCAAAACATTAATGGATGAGATGTCAACATATGATAAATGGAGAAATTAACATTAAGTAAGGAATTAAATAAAATAGACTGCAAATATCATAACTGAAAATACATCTCAAGTTCTTTGCTGCGAGAATGTTTCATGTGCGTGTATGGAGTGAACATGCTGCAGGCATGTGTCGTGTGTGTGTGGAGTGAACATGCTTCAGGCATGTTTCACGTGCGTGTGTGGTGTGAACACACTGCAGGCATGTTTCATGTGCATGTGTGGTGTGAACATGCTGCAGGCTGGGGCCCCATGTGGAGCTCATGTTAGGAAAGCCAGCAGAAGGGAAAGGTCAGTCTCTAGACTATGGTTTCTATATTTCCCATATTTTATATGGTATATCAATGCACCATATATACTTTATAGTTAATTCTATATAAATTATAAACAGAGTTTTATACTATCAGAATAAGTGCTAGTAACAACAGTGTGTGTGTGTGTGTGTGTGTGTGTGTGTGTGTGTGTGTGTGTGTGTGTGTGCGCATGCACGTGCACCTGTTGTATACAGTCCCCTGATTAAACAGTTATGTCCATTTAAACTTGACCATTTGTAACCTTTTCCAATGCCAGCACCTTTTAAAGTAATTTTAGCTGTTACCATTTGTGAACATTTCCTTTAGGCAGTGTGTATGTAAAGGCCTGACATGGAGCAGGAGACAGATTGGCTGTCTGTGTAGGAGACTTGGGTCTTTATCAGGTCAGGATCTTTTTGCCAGATACTCTGTGTGGGTTCTGGGATTTGTCCACCAATCAGCAACATGAGTTACACACAGATAGTACATGTACTCCACAAAGTATGACTGACTTATGGAAGGAAAGTATAAGGGATATTGGAGAAAAATTTTACAGTAAGAACATAAATACCCAATGGACACAGAACTGATTCTGGATCAATGTTACCACTCTGTTACACATTAAGATAGTTCATAGGGCCTGGTCAAAATACATAAGAAGATAAGAAAATGCATTGACAAAAAATTTTAATAAAACATTTTAAATTGTGTCTTTCATTAAAACGCTGCGACAAGGCACCTAAACAAAAATTCTGCTACATTACTTCACAGTTAAATGTATAATAAAAAAAACAAGAAGGTAGATAAATGTAGTTATGAAAATACACACACACACACACACACACACACAAATGTGCTTATAGACGTAGAGTATAAGGTTTAATTTGGCCCTTCTCTCTGGCAGTACCCTGCACATCTCTCTACAACATTAACAAAAACCCCTTACTTTTCCCCAGACCCCTTTGGCTGTCTGGCAAAGCCTGTGGACTCTTTCTCTTTCATATTAATGAAAACCAATATATTAATTTTTCTTCCCATAGAAGATATGGGCCTGAAACTCAAATATATGGGGTCCATGGTCCCCAGATTAAGAACTTGCTAGAAACCAGCAGCTCTTTTGCTGCAAAAACTGTATTCATGATGTCACATTCAGTGCTCAGATGGTGCCTCCTCCAAGCAATCCAGTCCTGCAGAGAGAATGGAGGAGAGCAGCGAGCTGGCTGGAACAGAGGCACACACTTTGCTGGGAAACCCAGCAAAGCACAACGTCACATATAGCAACATATGAAGCTGTAATTACAGCGGGCAGTGATTTACGTAAGATCTGTTAAATTAACAAGTCTTCGGTGGAATTTAAAATCTGAGATGGACTGAGCATCTCCTACGTCAGCGTCTCTCATTGCACGGCTCGCCAGATTTTATTGGCAGCTCCTATAGCGTGCGGCTCTCTTAAAAAAAAAAATAGTGAGAAACACTGCCGTACATAAACTGGCCTGCTGTTCCATACACTCAGTGCCCTGTGGCAAAGGCTTTACTGCCAGCAGTTTTTTATTTATGTGGAGTAACACAAGACCTGCACTCTGTGATCAAAGTAAACCCTTTGGATTATGTACGCAATCAACTTCATTAGCCAGTACAATTGCGCACAAGAACCTTAGTTCAAGTAACTCATTACACCTCCTTTGTCATTGTTTAGTCCCTCGGTAATTTTGTAATTACACAGGTTAAAGAAAGTGTGCATTTGTTTCATGACAATTTCCGGTCTGTTACCTACATTTTAAGGGCAAATTAACCTGCATCCCCATCAAAACCTATGAACAGCATCCAACAAATGTTACTGCATTCGAATAAAAGTACAAGCCAGTTTTTAGGCATATCTCTTAAATTTTGCATGAGGAGAATTTCAACTGATAGAACTTGCAGACAGCTAGCAGCTAACATGTCTGGAGACTGAGGGCTAAATCCTTAGAAAAGCCCTAACAGCTTGCAGCTGTGCATTTAAAATGCACCTTTCAGGAAGACAGTGCATGCAGCGTTGCATTTGGAGCATTCGTTATTCTGCTGAGCCATTGACGCAAGTAGGGGTTGGTTAACAAGGTAAACACGCTCATTTGTGTCTCGCAGCAATTGTTCTTAATTCAAACTGCAGACATGCCAGAGGGAATGTGTGGTTAATGCAGAGAAAATGTCAAACAAAGCAAATGATGCCTTTACATGGGAAGTTGGAGGCATCACTGAGATACAGCAGAGCCCAGGCATGAGGCCAGACAGATAAAGACTTAATGCTGGGCTTTAAAGTCACGTGCTATAGTTGTGCTTTAATGCATTGGAGTGTGCAGACACACGCCTGGTGTACCAGACCAACCTGCCGATGCTGTCGGTCTCTGTGCTGAGGGAGCAGATGCTGTCACGGTCGGTCTTTGTCACAGTGAAGTCCCTAAAGCAGACCGCCCACATGCTGGGGAAAGTGTACATGTCAGGAGTTTGTGGTTTCGGGAGGATTTATGCTGGTATGTGGGAGCTACGTGAGACCTCCTCCCATCATGTCAGTCCATGGTAAGGAAAGCAGGCAGAGGAAGTTAGATTTGCAGTGTGACTTGCAGAATCTGCAAACCGCCTTTCCCCTTGACATTAAGCAATATTCACTCCCAAGTTCCATTCTGCTTCCAGAAGCAAAGTTAGCTGTTCTCTTGGACGTTCGTAAAATCAGTCTCCTTTCAAAAGTAGCTGCATGACAGCCTCAGATAACCATATACCTATTAGTATGTTGTTGAAATGCGTCATGCACATTTTGTATGAATGAGGTGTGAACTGTGAACTCTCATAATCCTTACTAACTGTTAATTGTTAAATGTTTTTAATTATGTTTTTCCAATGTTGGGTAGCATTGGAGGGAACAGTAATTATCCATCCATCCATCCATCCATTATCTTAACCGCTCAGTCCTGGTGAGGGTCGCGGGGAAGCCTGGAGCCCATCCCAGAGCACATAGGGCGCAGGGCAGGGGACACCCAGGGCGGGGCGCCAACCCACCACAGGGAACAGTAATTATTGAGGGTGGAAGCTGACAAGTGTATGGATGATGAATGTATAGTGTAGTTATTACTGTTCAGGAAGGTGTTGTGACGTGTTGGGGTGGGGCTTAAATAGGTGGAAGGAACGATGAGGAGCAAGCTGGGGCTCACATGTAAAAACATATGAGTGACCACAACCACAGCGGGGAGGGTCTTCATGTCAGCAGTGTTCTACAAAAGCACATTTAGTCTCTCATCAAAGTCTTGGTATTTGAGTTGATCTGTTAAATAAATTCACTCTGTGTTTATACAAGTCATGCAAGCAATGACTGAAGCAATGACTGAAGCAATGACTGTGTTCCTATCCCTGCACAATGTAGGTAAACAAACTAGTAACAAAGCAGTTTTGTATCCTCAGCCTTAAAAAGGCCAACTGGTGGTTTGTAATTTAATACCGACAGCACATGTGCTTTACCAGGAAAAACATTCATTCAAAGTGCTGTTGGTTTTGTGTCAATACAGAGTATACAAGCAACATGTGCTGGGCTGCATGTCTCCCTCAGAGTACAAAATATCCAGGAAATGAGGTTTTGGTGAAGGGAAGGAACTCGTTAGAACAGGGTCAGTGAAGGTATAAATATATTCACCGGGTAAAAATCGATGACATTGTCTTGACAAGCTTCCACATTTTGTGTCGTGATTTACCTTTAATTCATGAATCTAAAGCTTTCACTGTCAAAGCCACTAATCTCAGATGTATGGGAACTGGCAGCCTTCAGTGCGATTAACTACAGGTGACATCATGGGAGGACCGTGTGACAGCAACGAACAGCCACATGATACCTTTTCAGGTTTCCAAACCTTTTGACAGAATGAAATTTCAGAGGCACTATGCCACCGTGGCATTATGTGAGTGTTTTTAATTGGGTATTTTTTTTCTATTTTTAAGGTGTGAATTAGGCTCTCAGAGCTGTGTGTTTGTGGAGTTTGCATGTTCTCCCTGTACATGTGTGGGTTTCCTTGGATTTCTCCGATTCCTTCCCACAAACCTAAGGACATGATGGTCAGGTGGACTGGTGAATACAAAATTTCCCTTTGTGTGTGTGTGTGTGTGTGTGTGTGTGTGTGTGTGTGTGTGTGTGTGTGTGTGTGTGCATGAGTACATAAGTGCATCCTAGAGTGGGTTGGTGTCCTGTCCAAAGTGTCCCCTGCCTTGCGCCCTATGCTGCCCTATGCTGCCCTAGGCTGCCTTGGACAGGCTGCAGGCCACCTGTGATCCTGAAAAGGATCAGTACCTGAATAATAGATGGATGAACTGAATGAATGTTAATCTGGGCGTATGTTTTTGACGCAGTAATATCTTACTAATTGTAGCACATTGCATCCAGGTTTTGGATCCTTTTGCACTCTATTTTTATACTTTGTCATTTTCTGTGTACATGTTTTATTACATTCCTGGAGGATTGAGTCATTCACTTTTTGTGTGGGGCAGTTTTATCACTGCAGTGTCTGCCCTCTGGATGACCTGCGGTGTCTGATTGTGACTGGGAAATTATTTGGACAGGACAGGAACTGGTGTACCCTTTATCCCTTTATGGATATTCATGATCCCTGTGTATCGTCCCTGTTCTGGACCAGAGAGAGAAGCCTGAAAAACACATGATCCACTTTGTTGTGTATGTCCACAATGTCCACTGATGTTCAGACACCCTGCCTGGTTTTACTACAGCTCTTCATTACTGATGATGAGACCCTGCTTTGACACGCTGCTGTCCATCTGTGTTTCACCTGCTACACAGCCTTCTCATCAATGTGCTTTTCTCAGAATGTGCCTTCTGATGTTCAGGTGGACAAAATCACGCTCAATAATTCATCTACATTAACGGCTGGCCCGCGTGATTACTTACTTAAAAAGATGCTGATTGTTAAATCAGACTTTGAGTATTGGCCCATTATGAACACCAGCCAAATTCTTTACATTCAGTCTCCTCAGACACTGTCTCATTTTCTCAAAGTCCTTTTTTTTCCCAAAACATTTAATCAGCATTCTGATCCAACAAGGTGAATTTCTGACTGTCCCTCAACAAATCTGATTACAACCCTTCCCACCTGAGAGCTGTCTCTATAAATAGAGTGTAACAAGCAAAAAAGAGGTCCGTGGATCTGGATGTCCACCGCATAGATTTTCATTTAACATAATAACACTTATCCAAGAGAAGCACGCTGTCCCTAAGCTATTCACCAACATTTGATTAACAAAGTCAGACAGTATTGCTAAATGCTATGTGCTCTGAGAGGTACAGCAGTGCGCTAAATGCTATGTGCTCTGAGAGGTACAGCAGTGTGCTAAATGCTACGTGCTCTGAGAGGTACAGCAGTGTGCTAAATGGTATGTGCTCTGAGAGGTACAGCAGTGTGCTAAATGGTATATGCTGTGAGAGGTACAGCAGTGTGCTAAATGGTATATGCTCTGGGAGGTACAGTAGTGTGCTAAATGCTATGTGCTCTTTGAGGTACAGCAGTGTGCTAAATGCTACGTGCTCTTTGAAGTACAGCAGTGTGCTAAATGCTATGTGCTCTGAGAGGTACAGCAGTGTGCTAAATGGTATATGCTCTGAGAGGTACAGCAGTGTGATAGATTATTCAGAAATGTGGACTGGGTCAATAATCATGTATATTACATGTCATCCATCATCTCACCTATCAATGGACAGCACACCCTGCCCTGGGCACTGACGTACTCTGTCCTGTTGTTAAAATCTGTCTGTCTTGATCACTCACTACTGTATCATGTAATCTTTTCTATCTGCATATTTTTCCAAAAATATAGTCATTTATAATTGATATATAATATTGTTAATGTTCGTGCTTCCAGGCGCCTCTGTTCTTTTTGCCTGTAAAGTCACCCTGTGTGAGTATGTTGTGCAAGGGTGAGCCAGCAGAGTGGCAGACACACAGAGTGCCTCTGGGTACGAGCGGCAGGAGCAGTTGCAGCCCAGAAGGCTCGTGATGGCCGTGAGGCGAGCGCATGCGTTTTCCTGCTGTTCATCTCCAGCTCACAACACTAGGCACTTAACACTATGATGCATGTGGGCCATTTTTTAGTTTCAAAATCCAACACACAACAACACCAAGTGAAGCTGGCCCAGACTCCGAGCAGTAGCTTCCATCGCAGTAAACCAAACAGCATCTGTCACCTCAGGAGCCCAAGCAAACCATAAAATACATGTTCTATAACTGCCGACTATTGTAGATTCATTCAGTTTGTCAGTGCATTCCAATGACTTCAAAAATTGTGATTTTATTTCTGATGCTGGTAAACATATTTGAAAAGAAACAGTCAAAGATGTTTTTTTTTTAATTCTTTAAGCATCGGTCACTGTTTCTGCACACAGAATGCATGATTTCTCATTGTGGAGGGGTGGTCGTTTCTATAATTACTCTTTTACTGTCTGACCGACTGGAAAACTGTCCTCTGTTTAGTTATTTGCTTGATCATCTTAATAGCACTTGCAATGTGAGGGTGAAGTTTTTACTGCTTATATTTCTATGGTGACAGAATAGATCTGTTGAACGCTCCATGTGGATTGGTCCTCTCTCACCTGGCCCCTCTCCTGCGCTGACTTTACATTCATCTCTTCAAACTCGCCATTATCACCAGTTCTTCATTTTGTCTCTGTGCCTTTCATGTGCAAACCTGTTTCCCGAGTTTGTATTTATTACTTTCCCTCATTTGTAATTCTGCTGCTGTTTCATGTCTTCTGCCTCTTTTTCGCTCTCTCTCTTGCTACCTCTTTTTGTTAGGGTCACGCTTCACACTGTGATTCCTTAAGGGCATCTTCAATTTAGGACTAATGATGACCGCGAGGACGTATTAATTCTCATTTCATGCACACAGAAATGAACTGGCAGTGGGGCCCTCCTTCATCTGCCAGTCCCCTGCTGCATTCACACAGAAGCACCGAAGAAGAATTAAAGCGTAAACTTTAAATTTGCTGTCCAGCTTTTCTTGAAAGAGGACTTCAGTGTCCACAAGGTACCTGTCTGCTCTGTGCTCTCATAATCACTGAAGACATGCAGGGCAAATTCCACAGTCTCCAGCTGTGTGGAAGATTTAATTTAGATGAAGGCTTATCTTGGCTTTATGTTTGCAGGTTTTGTGTTGTTAAAGTTTACTGTGACAGTACTCTTGAATAATATATATATATATATATACATTAAGTTTTTAATATTTTATAGATTATGTGCAGCTGGTTTTCTATTGGCTACTGGCAGGCTGTAGCTACAGGTCTGGATGGGCAATGATACTAGATCTTTGACCATGTGCCTAATCTGAGACATGCTAGCCACCCATCAGAATATAGAAAAAAACACAAAAGTACTGAGAATGCGTGCTAATGAATGGCACCTTAATGGAGAGTTGTACGTAGAACAGTCACAGTGGGACTGTTTGATTCAATTTTCAGGTCTTTATTTAATGAATTTCTTTTTTGTACTTTTCATTCTGTTATTCATCGTCAGATTATTCTCATATGGATTCACAGCCCAGATTCTAATTCTTGTGATGTTTGTGAATAGACTACAGAAGGATGCGCATTGTGTGCATGATTGATACAGCAGAATATATTCATTTTGTCATCTTCCCAGCTCTCTGCCCTACACAGTGTCCCAGCTGGCCCATATTCTACCCCAGACATGATGGAGCACAGGGTAGGGTATATCCTGGATGGGGCCACAACCCAGAACAGAGCAATCAAACACATTCAGGCAGATACACACTCATTGGGCACTTCATATGGGAGTTCTTCCAAATCAAATGTCTTTGGACCTTTGGAGTAAAGCAGTAGATCTGGAGGAAATACAGGCACACACACACACACACACACACACACACACACACTCACACACACACACACACACACAGCTAACTCTGCATAAAAGACTTTGCAAACCCAGAAGCCGTAAAGCGTGAGGCCAGAAATCTGCCTGGTGATCCACCCACACTGCAACAAATCACTCAGTGTTATACATTAGAACAGCATATGATGTGAAGCTCACATAAAGCAGAATAAAGTATGAAGATACAGTGTGCAAGGGAAGTGTAGGGGAAGGTGCAGTGTGTGCAACTAGGAAACTCATACTGTACATTAATGATGAAGAAGAATGTTGTTAACAAGACAAAATATTCTGGTGAGTGTCACATGTTCATATACAGAATGAAACCATCACTGAAGGAGTGTTTGTGGCAGGCATAGAATTATCCACAGGTTACAGGTATGAACAAGGCATGAGTGGGACCATAACAATGACAGAGCAGGCATTCCTTCAGCAGTGGCTGCTATAAAGGTTTCAAAGCACAGGCAGATTGGTGCTAGTGCTTTTATGTCAGTTTCTACAATTATAGATGACCCTGCTGCAGTCAGGTTAGTGGGCATTCTTATGGTACATCAGAATCCTCTCAAAGGTCCATCATTTCCAGTTCATCAATGTTTTTGGTCCCATCATAATGCTTTTTTAAATTTGTTTCAGAAAAAGGAGATCCTGTTGACGTTAAGAGACCTTGCCAGGGTGTCATAACAGAAACAAGTAAGTCAGCCTGGATGGAATGGAATCAGCTTTGTGATCAAGTGTCACATATGAGGAATTTGTTATTTGTATTTAGCTCATCTACCTGGGATGGGGAAGAAGTGAGCAAACACACACATCACCAAGGGAGCAAGCAGGTTTTTGTCAGTGCCATGCTCAAGGGCACACCTGGGGCCTAGGTTGGGATTTTAACCATGAGACTACAACATCCTAGCCTATGTTCTACACATTGAGCCACCAGGATGGTAGTCAGCAACAGGGAGGATATGGGAGAGAGGAATGGGTTAGGAGGAGAGGCTGGGGAAATAATCGGGTCAGGAACACACAGAACACAGGAGAAAGACTGCTCAGAATTAGGTATACATAGGTGAATGAAATACCTTGCTAAGAAAAAAACCTATTAGGTACCTATAAATATCCAGGAAAATTATAAAGAACAGATGTGTTCCATGATTGAATAATGAGCCCCTGGTGGGTAATGGGGTCTGTGCTCTGGCTATGTGACAGAGGCAATCTATAAAATATGCCAAGCAATTTGAAGCTACTCACAATCTCCACTAATAATCCTTTGATTTGAAAAGCATGTGGTTGTCTTTGTTCATCATTATGTCAGCAAAAAGTCTTTATAGCACGGTTGTTTCTATGACTATAATCATGTCATTGACCTCTGTCCTACAGACACCCTAATCCAGAGGAACGCAACTTTGGGGTTGTGACCCCATGTGGGGTCAATTGATAGGAAAATGGGGCCACTAGAAAAATTTTAATTTTAATTTAAAATTTTAATTTAAAAAATTATTTTGTAAATATCCATCCATCTATCCATCCATCATCTACCGCTTATCTGGGGCAGGGTCACGGGGGCAGCAGTCTAAGCAGAAATGCCAAGACTTCCCTCTCTTCAGACATCTCCTCCAGGTCTTCTGGGGAAACACAGAGGCATTCCCAGGCCAGTCAGGAGACATAGTCCCTCCAACATGTCCTGGGTCTTCTCTGGGGCCTCCTCCCAGTTGGATATGTCCAGAACACCTCCCCAGGAAGGCATCCTGGAGGCATCTGAAACAGATGCCGGAGCCACCTCCTGGTTCCTCTCGATGTGGAGGAGCATTGACTCTACCCTGAGCTCCTCCCTGGTGACCGAGCTCCTCACCCTGTCTTTAAAGGTGTGCCCAGCCACCCTGCGGAGGAAACACATTTCGGCCACTTGTATCCAAGACATCATTCTTTCGGTCACTACTCAAAGCTCATGACCATAGGTGAGAGTAGGAACGTAGATTGACCAGTAAATCAAGAGCTTTGCCTTTTGGCTCAGCTCCTTCTTCACCACAACAGACCTGTACATTGACCACATTGCTGCTGCAGCTGCACCAATCCGTCTGTCAGTTTCACGCTCCATCTTTCCCTCACTCATGAACAAGACCCCAAGATACTTAAATTCCTCCACTAGAGGCAGGATCTCTCCTCCAACCCACAAAGGACAAGCCACCTTTTTCCGGTTGAAAACTATGGCCTCGAACTTGGAGGTGCTGATTCTCATCCCAGCTGCTTCACAAGGGCATCTTCAAAAAAATCGACTGCAAACTGCCCCAGTATATGCTTAAGGTCTTGGCATAATGAAGCCAACAGGACAACATCATCTGCAAAAAGCAGAGATTACATCCTGTGGTCTCCAAACCAGACTCCCTCTGGCCCTTGGCTGCACTAACAAATTCTGTCTATGAAAATGATGAACCAAACCGGTGACAAAGAGCAGCCCTGCCAGAGTCCAACATGCACTGGGAACAGGTCTGACTTACTGCTGGCAATGTGAACCAAACTCCTACTCCCATTAGAGATAGGACAGCCCTTAGCAGAGGGCTCCTGACCCCATACTCCCAGAGCACCCC
Source organism: Chitala chitala (assembly GCA_025773905.1). Taxonomy (NCBI): domain Eukaryota; kingdom Metazoa; phylum Chordata; class Actinopteri; order Osteoglossiformes; family Notopteridae; genus Chitala; species Chitala chitala. The sequence goes on along the minus strand of JABJVR010011572.1, from coordinate 16,654 downwards.
CCCACAGGATGCCATGGGGGACACAGTCAAATGCCTTCTCTAAGTCCACAAAGCACATGTGGACTGGTTGGATGAACTCCCATGAACCCTTAAGTACCCTAGTAAGGGTATAGAGATGGTGCAGTGTTCCATGACCTGGACGAAAACCACATTGCTCCTCCTGAATCCAAGGTTTGACTATCAGCCTTATTCTCGTCTCCAGCACTCTGGCATAAGCTTTCCCGGAAAGGGCGAGGAGTGTGATCCCCTTGTAGTTGGAACACACCCTCCAATCCCCCTTCTTGAAAAAAGGCACCACCACCCCAGTCTGCCAGTCCAGAATTACTGCCCCCAACCGCCATGCTATGTGGCAAAGGCGTGTCAGCCAAGACAGCCCCACAACATCCAGAGACTTAAGGTACTCAGAGCAGATCTCATCCACCTCCAGTGCCGTGCCACTGAGGAGCTTGCAGACTACCTCAGTGACTTTAGCCTGGGTGATGGATGAGTCAACCTCTGAGTTCTCAGCCTCTGCTTCCTCTAAAGAAGGCATGTCAGTGAGGTTGAAGAGATCCTCAAAATACTTATTCCACCATCCGACAATATCCCCACTCGAAGTCAACAACTCCCCACCTCCACTGTAAACAGTGTTATTTTGTGCACTGCTTCCCCCTCCTGAGGCGCCAAATAGTTTACCAGAATTTCTTCAAGACTTACTGAAAGTCCTCCTCCATGGCCTTGCCGAACTACTCCCAGACCCGAGTTTTTGCCTCCGCGACCACTTGGGCTGCAGCCCGCTTAGCCTCCCGGTACCCATCAGCTGCTTCAGGAGTCCCACAAGCCAACCATGCTCGATAGGACTCCTTCTTCAGCTTGACGGCATCCCTTACTTCAGGTATCCACCACCAGGTTCACCACTTTATGGCCACAGCTCCTTACAGCCGCATCAATAATGGACATGGAGAACATGGTCCACTCGGACTCAATGTCCCCAGTCTCCCTCAGGATCTGGTTAAAACTTTCCCTTGGAGGTGGGAGTTGAAGACCCCTCTGACAGAGGATTCAGCCAGGCGTTCCCAACAAATCCTCACAATACGTTTGGGTCTACCAAATCTGTCCGGCTTCCTCTTCCACCATTGGATCCAACTCACCACCAGGTGGTGATCAGTTGACAGCTCAGCCCCTCTTTTCACCCGAGTGTCCAAGACATATGGTCGGAGGTTGGATGACAGGATCACGAAGTCAATCATTGACCTCCAGCCTAGGGTGTTCTGGTGCCAAGTGCACTAGTGGACACCCTTATGCTTAAACATAGTGTTTGTTATGGACAAACAGTGACTAGCACAGAAGTCCAATACAAGTACAAAACACCACTCAGGTTCAGATCAGGGAGGCCGTTCCTCCCAATCATGCCTCTCCAGGTATCACTGTCATTGCTCACATGGGTGTTGAAATTTCCCAGTAGAACAACGAAGTCCCCAGTCAAAGCTCCTTTCAGCACCCCTTCCAGAGATCCCAAGAAGGCTAGGTACTCTGCACTGCTATTCGTACTGTAGGCACAAACAACAGAGAGAGACCTATCCCCTACCTGAAAGCGCAGGGAAGCAACCCTCTTATTCACTGGGGAAAACTCCAACACATTGCAGCAGAGCTGGGCAGCTATGAGCAAGCCTACCCCAGCCTGCTGCCTTTCACCATGTGCAACTCCAGAATAGAAGAGAGTGCAGCCTCTCTCAAGGAGTTGGGTAGGTAGGCCCACATTGCTCTTTTGGGCTGAGCCTGGCCAGGTCCCGTGAGTGTGGACCCGGCCACCAGGCGCTCGCCTGCGTGCCCCATCCCCGAGCTTGGCTCCAGGGTGGGGCCCCCGGTAATGCCAATCCAGGCAACGTAATGCTCCACTGTGTTTTTCTTTCCATAAGGGGTTTATGAACTGCTCTTAATCTGACCCGTCATCTAGGACCTGTTTACCTTGGGAGACCCTACCAGGGGCATTTAGCCCCCGGCAACATAGCTCCCAGGGTCATTCGGCCACTCAAACCCCTTCCCCACTTGACAAAGTGACAGCCATATTTAAACACATATTGTAACAGAGTTGACATGGCTTCCCTTTTGTCATCCACTTTCAAGAACTAAAGTAGATAGGTTTCTATTACCAGTTCTCACTGTCACACCGTGTATTAGTCAATATGTTAAACACTAAGCTTCAAGTAGTTGGACCAGACCAATACCTCTAAATTTAAATACTAGTTCATACTGAACAGTGTGGAAGTTGAATCATGTCACCTGAATTTCTTTCTTCTTGATAGGAACGGTTCCCTGCTCATCCAGCCTGGCTGAAGAAACTACTCAGATGAGTAGTGAAACGTTCCTATTGAGACAAAAGAAGTCCAGTTGACATAATTCAACTTCCACACATCTCCACCTGGATGATTGAGAATCTTTATTGGTTCATATGGAACAGTGGTATTAAAGCGAAAACTGTAGTCAATGTCACAATTCAATTCAATTCAATTTATTTTTATATAGCGCCTTTCGCAACAATGTGCCTCAAAGTGCTTTACACAGGAAATTGCAGATATTGAAGAATTAGTACAAATGAATGAAGCCAGACAACAACGGAGGAGAGGAACCAAAAACTCCACAGTGTGGAGAAAAAAACCTCTGGGGGCCTAAGGTTGACTGGCTGCCCAGCCCCTCCTGAGCATGCTAACATTACAGAGAGTAGTGGTACTTATTTAGAGCTGGACTGTTCCTAGTAATATGATATAAATAACACAATTCAGTCCTTCTTTGCTCCTGGTGCTGAAGCTGTTCACATTGGCCTTTGGTGTCCCTCTGGCGGCACTTCATCCAAGCGGATACATTAGGAGTCAGCCGCTCTACGAAGGCATCCCGCTCAGATGGTGCCCAGTTGGGCACTGGGTAACTACACGTAGTCAGAATTTTTTAAAAGTAGCAATTCATTTTATTTTTATGTAACATTCTTTCCAGCTATATGACCCAATTCAGCTAACAAACATATTAATGGGTTTAAGGAATATTTCAAACAAATACTTGTAACAGTATTAGAGAAAGATTCATAATCACATACAGCTTTAGAAGTCAATGTGAAGAAGCAAGCAGGTGATGTAGAGCCCAAATGGTCTTCAGGAGGGTCTCTAAAAGGCCCATGACTTTCCTGTGGTTGAGTCAGCCAGTGGTGCTGTCACTGCAGCTAAATCGTTCCCCAAACACCCCAGTGGAGTCATTACCATGTGAAGAAGCCCACTGCAGCTGTGATGTGAATGATGGTCCTTCCGGGTTTTCATTATGTTTCGGGTTCTAATAAGCAGGCCATCATCACATGTGGGATTCGGCTGAACCTCCTTCCATTAACAGCTGTTACCGACATCCTGTTTAGACATAACTGTTATCTCCAGGAACTGGGATATCTGTTTGAGTGCCACACAGTAAATACATAAGTGTAAAATTTACCATGTAAAAATTTTTTGACGGTTACAGACTCTGCAGTGATATATGACCCCTGCTGATGCTGTTCAAACATTTAACAGTGCATAGAGAACTATTCACTGGGAGCACATTTGCTCCAAGCCAGTGTTAACATTAACACTTTAAGTGTTGCCTTTACACTGCTCAGCAGTGTTACCTTCCAATGTCTGGTTGTGTTGTTTTGTAACTGCTCTTTAATGCTACATTGTCGTAAATGTGGGAAAAGCGTGTCTTCCAGTGTAGTATGATCTGTTTTCACAAGCTTGTCTGTATAAATTCGTAAAGAATTTAAACGTGAATAAATAAGAGTAATGGTCACATTAAGAGATAATCTAGGTAATGATGACTGTATAGTCTCGGCAGTGAAACAAAGCCTGATCTCAGTCATTTTATGTGGTGAGCCCCTTCCAGACTCCTGTGTCAGCATGAAGAAGTGTCTTTGCTTATCTGCTTGATGTAACGTTTTGCCTTATGGCCAATGTTCTGAAGACCTCTGGTCTTCTGCTTTTGTTTTAAGTGATTAAAGAATGTAAGGTTTCTGATATATCCACGTTACCCTATTTTAACCCTTTGGCTTTTCCCTAGATGGTTTGTCAGATAGCATTGCTGAGGTAGAAATAAAAGTAATCCATTTCCTAAACTGACTTTGTGGTAGAATTTAGGGAAGGGAATCAAGTTTATAGCCAAGTATGTTTGTCACCAACTAAAAACCAGTTCTCTGCATTTAACCCATTCCCCCAAAGGCAGCCATTTTTCAGCTCCCAGGGAGCTAGTGTAGAAGATCTTGCTCAGGGACATGCTTGGCAAGTTGGGTGGGATTCAAACCAGAAAACATCTAATGCTCCTTCACACACTTAGGGTGAAGCAGTCTGTCACTGAAGGAGCTGCCCAGTGCTGTCTATGATTCATTCATAGGGTCGGAGTCGTTCTCCAGCAGGGATGCTAGCTTGGCCAACATCCTCCTCTCGCTCACCACCTGCACTGGGTCTAAGGAGCTTCCCAGGACAGAGCTGGCCCCCTCAATGCATCATTCACTTCAATACCAGGCTGACAGACAAACTGAAGTGTATCTGTCAATAAGCTTACCAGAGGGAGGAGATGGACAAAAACCAGCTTCTTTAATGTCTTCATCGTTATATGCAGATGATGTGGTCTTGTTGGCTTCATCAAACCGTAACCTCCAGCATGCTCTGAGATCGTTTGTAGTTGAGTGTGAGTGTCATACCAGCCTGACGTTCTACCCATTGAGCCACCAAGCCACATGAAGTTTTAATGTGATATAGTGAAATTTGCATATGGTCTGCCAGTACACCAAACTTACACCTCAACCCTGACACTCTTGAATAAGACTTTACCTTAATTAAAGTAGATACTTATGAGCACGTTAGGTGTAGCTTTTTAGTTAAGGCTTAATTAGATGTGAAGTGAATAAATCTCACAGGTGCCACTTCAGCAGCTTCCAGGCTGCCATTTCAATGACTTTTCCCCTCTGTGTTTTTGTGGTTGCTATATGACAACACCTGGAAATTAGGTCCCTTGGCTGTTCAGTGAACTGCGTCCAAAAATTCAAGTCCTCATCATCACGGTTTATATTGTAAAGTCTTTCAGTTTACGTACTATAATCAAGTTTTTATTTTTAAAGGGTCTTTTACATTCTCACTCTGCCATTGAATAAAACAGACTATTATCAGTAATATAATGAACAGCATGATAACTGTATGACTATATAGCGTAGGCCTGGGGTTTGGTTGTGTGTGCGCACTTTTTCTGTATAACAGCATGTAGTGTTGCACCTGTGGTGTTATTGACATCACACCTAATAATCTCCTCTGGCACGATCACATGACACAAGTGGCTGAAACTCTCTTTAAACTTGCTCTAATATAGTTTGTCCCACTTCTCCTGTCAGCATCAAACAGCACTTAAAGGTTGTTTTGGAACCCTGGTACCCAGCTGTGAGGGTGGGGTATTAGTATATTGGATAATTATAACAAAAACTAGAATTATTTCTATTCGTTTTGAAAATCTTTAGATTGGATGCGGCGACTACTTATTTAACTGTCCAGAAAATTATATTTACACCTTCCGAAATTCCCGATTTTCCCATACCAAAATTAAGGCTTTATTATCTTGAGTCTTGTTTTTGCTTCAATAAACAACCAATCTAAATTATGCTAAAACATAAGAATTTAGGAATATAAGCAATATTTACTTTTATCACCTTTGTGCAGTACATTGTGCTTAGTGACGTTCTGTGTTTTATCTGCATTTCATTAACACTGGGAAAAAGTACATTGGCTCAAAAATTATATGCATTGTAATCAAGTTAAAAAATATTAAACTTGAGTCATTTATTATAAAGATGGCAAAATGGTTTAGTGAGAAAATGGGGTGCTTCACACTTCCAGGGTCACAGCTTTGATTTTTGTAGTCCCTGATTGTGTGTGTGTGCACGTCTGTGTATGAGTGTGTGTGTGTGTGTGTGTGTGTGTGTGTGTGTGGGTGTGTATTTCCTGTAGTTATGTTTCCCCTGGATCCTCTGGATTCTTCTCAAAGTTTAAGCACATGCTGATCAGGTGACTTTGGATCTCTACATTAGCCCTATTGCTATAGACTCGGGTCTGGTGGTGTGTCTCTGGGGGGACATAAGCAGGGAAACAGAATTAATGTAAATAGACCATCGGCAAGCAAAAAAAAAAAAAAAAACAACCAGATGTGCATGAAGACAAATGTGCAGCAAAGTCAAAGCTTATGATACTGCTGCCTTGTTAAAGTTGCAGATATTTCTGTTAAACAATCTGCAGAAATTAAGCAATCTTCTTAATGTAGCCTGTTCCATTTCAGATTAATGTAATGGTCAACAGTTGGCACTGCTGTAAAATGTCACTGGCAGGTGTGGTATTAATGGTAACACTTCTCAAAAATTTTGTTTTATCTTCTACCCATCCATAGTAAAACCACTTGTCACAATACTTATCTGATAACCATGTTTTTTCAATGTTTTAAATCAAAAAGACTCTTGAAAATTACCCTCCATCCATTCATCCATCCATCCATTTTCTTCCTCTTATCTGGGTGTGGGTGACAGGGGCAGCAGTCGAAGCAGAGATGCCCAAACCTTCCTCTTCCCAGCCACCTCCTTCAGTTTCTCCACAGGGATACCCAGGTGCTCCCAGGCTAAACAAGAGATATAATCTTTTCATCTACTCCTTGATCTGCCCTGGGATCTTCTCAGGGAGGCATCTAGGAGGTTTCATAGACAGAAGCCTGAACCACCTCAACTATCTCCATTTCGTTCAGAGAATGAGGGACTCTACTTTGAGCGCCTCCTGAATGTCTGAGTTCCTCACCCCATTTCTAATGCTGAGCCCAGGCACTCTGTGAAAAGACCTAATTTCCACTGCCTGTACATGTAACCTAATTTTTTTGGTCTCTACCCAGAGCTTGTGACCATAGATGAGGCTTGGAACATAGATTGACCAGTAAATTGATACCTTCGCCTTTCAGTTCAACTCTCTCTTCACCATGACAAACCAGTACAATTTGCGTATGACTGCTGACACTGCATCAATCTATCTGTCAATCTTGCTCCACTCTCCTTTCACTCATAAACAGGATCCTTAGGTACTTAAACTCCTCTGCTTGAGGCAGTATCTCATTTGCAATGTAAAGAGAACAGCCCTCTGACTGAGAACTGTGGCCTCAGATTTAGAGCTGCTGACCTGGCGACTTCACACTCAACTACAAACGATCCCAGAGCATACTGGAGGTCACGGCTTGATGAAGCCAACAAGACCACATCATCTGCATATAACAATGAAGACACTAGAGAAGCTGGTTTTTGTCCATATTCGCCCTCTGGTAAGCTTATTGACAGATCCACTTCAGTTTGTCTGTCAGCCTGGTATTGAAGTGAATGATGCATTGAGGGGGCCAGCTCTGTCCTGGGAAGCTACTTAGACCCACTGCAGGTGGTGAGCGAGAGGAGGATGTTGGCCAAGCTAGCATCCCTGCTGGAGAACGACTCCCACCCTATGAATGAATCACTGACAGCACTGGGCAGCTCCTTCAGTGACACACTGCTTCACCCTAAGTGTGTGAAGGAGCATTATCACAGGTTCTTTCTTCCTGCTGCTGTCAGGTTGTGCAACCAGCGCTGCTCCTAGTAGACACACATACAGAATGTGAACTGCAAATATCCAGCACCAGTGTGCAACATATTCCATGTGCAATCTATGCAAGTATTATAGTGTGGAGTTTGTTGTTTTTACTCTTTTTTATTTGTCTGATGGTTTCTTAGAATTTTTTTAATGCAGAATAAAAATGATTTTCCTTGGACTCACCAAACATCTCCCATACCCAAGTTTTTGTTTTTGCAAATACCATTGCTGCACTCTGCTTTGCCTGCTGGTATCTGTCAGCTGCTTCTGGAATCCCACAAGCTAACCGAGCTCAAAAGGTCTCTTTCTTCAGCCTGATTGTTCCCTTTATACCTGTTGTCCACCATTGGGTTTGGGGATTACTGGCACCACAGGCACTGACAACCGCACCACCACTGCTCCGTTCAGCCACTTCAGCAGTGGAGGACTGGAACATCACCCATTCTAGTTCAATATCACCAGCCTATCTTGGAATGCAGAAGCTCTGCCAGAGGTAAGAGATAGAAGAACTCCTGCACTGGGGCCTCTGGCAAACACTCCCAGCAAACCTTCACTGCACGCTTGGGCTTACCATGTCTATCTGGTATATTTCCCCACCATCTGATCTAATTCACCATCAGGTGGTGATCAGCTCACAGCTCTGTTTCTCTCGTCACCAGATTGTCCAGGAGATATGATTGCAAATCCAATGAAACAACGCAACAGTAAATCATTGAACTGTCACTTAGGGTGCTTGGATACCAAGTGTACTTATGAACACACTTATGTTATGTGGGGCTGATTGCAAATGAAATACTGAAAGCTCCTAATTTGATAAATACCTCATAAAGTGAGGCATTTGGGCTTCAACCATCAACAGGACATGACAAGCCAATAACCAATTAAATTAAAGAACACACAATGGCAGGTACTACAGTAGGCATTGCCAGGGAAGATTTCCTTTTCTGACCCCCACCCAGTGTTTCTGCATAGCCCCCATAATATGAATTTCTTACTTTTCACCCTATGTTGTTGCCTTTGGCTACACTCCCCCCCCCACTCATGACTCTCAACTGAACAAATTAAACGTGTGAAAAAAATGAAAGGTCATTTACACATTTTTACAAGTGCAGCATCTGTCAAAATGTTTGTGCCCAATAAAATAGAAGATTAGAAAATATGAAACACACTTTTCTAGTAAAACCACATTGTCAAATAAGAGAGACATAGACTTGGTCACAACTTAAATTAAATAATATTTTAAATGGAAACTGGCAAAATACCGTACTTTGCCATTTGCTAAAAACTTACTCTATAAATTTCAAACAGCATTCTTTCATCTAACTGCAATTTTTGGCTTAGTCGTTGCAGAAAAATATCAAATATGAGTTATATGGCAATAGACTGTGTGATGAGAAGACAACCTGCTGTAGTGCTGGCTGGTTTCATCTTTCATTGTGAAATGTGGACCCAAAACAGTACAACACTGGATACTCCATATGACAAGGTACAAAATGAAACAGAAGCACAGAACAGACTGTTAACAAAGTATTGACATCACTATAACAGTGAATATTAACAGAATAAAACATTAACTATGACTGATTTCAAAATTAAGACAGGATAATGTACATAAAATGTATGTGCTAAATATTTACAAGACATTATGGTGATCAGTTCTAATCTCTACTGCACAATATCGTTAAACACATTTTTATGAATTTCAGGCAGAATGTTTGTAAGTCTTGAGCCTCTGGATGAAATGAGTAGGTTTTGAGTGCTTAGTGGAAGCTTTGGTTTTTAGCAGAATAAATACTGAAACCCCGTGAATGGTAAGCTTGACAGTGGAAAAGAAGAAGCTCTGTTCAGGTCACTGTGGTGCTTTATTATCAAAAGGCACTAGAAGTAATGTGTTAACAGCTACAGACAAAGTGCCAGGACACATGCAGCAAGAAACATACTTACCTGATAAAATTCTGAAACATTTACACAAGCTGTATACGTAGCTCTCATGTGACATCACCACACACGGACGGCTGGTCACAGCCGCCATATTGTAGAGCAAACAAACAGCAATGCAACCCAGTGTACAAATGCATAACTTACTTTTAAAAAATCAGTACGGTGCTTTCCTGCTGGGTTAGGATTTTATTCAATGTGAAGTGTAAAATTATATGAAAGGAACCAAACAAAGAAAATCAGTGAAGACAAGAGACAACTTTGGTTTGTCATCACATAAGGAACACCAGGCATGTTTTACACAGGTTTTGTCTGTTTGTCTGCTGCTCTGCTACCATGGGGTCATTTTTGTCTTTTATCCTCCCCAGTGCTTTACATGAAGCTTCATTTTATAGTCAATAAACAAAGAGCCTGATGCATATTTCATTACCATTAATCAGTTGGCTTGTTCTACAAGATGGGAGATAAACAACAGGTCACGTGACACTGTAAGAACTATGTATAGGAATAAAGGTGCGTACTGAGAGTCAAACCACAAAACATTTCTTAGCCTGATTTCCGTAAACGCACACAGGGATTAAACTGACACTTGGCACTCCCTGCAGTAAATGAAGAAAAATGGAGTTGATCGCTCTATTTAACCAAAACTTTAATCAGCTGTCAGCAGACACTATGGCTGTAATGAGAAATGGTTCTCTGTAGTGATATAAAGCCCATGGGTTTCCCAGCGAAAAGTGAGTACAGCGTTTTGTTTGCTTTCCATGTTTATTAACAAAACAGGCTGGGTGCTGATGAATAAATGGAAAAAAAAAACTATACATTGTGTGAAGCCAAAAGATTGGCAAGAGAACAAAGACTTTTAATTTATAAATTGAAAGATTAGACTGAAAATATGAAGTGTAAGGTCACACAGCATCTCTGCACGGAAGGTCAGATGCACACATGTTGTTTGCATTTCCAAAGCTAAGGCTTTCAATTAGCTCATTAAGGTAATTAAAAATAATTTTGTAATGCTTAATTTCTTAATCATTGAAAGAAAAATCTATACCTTCCTGTGAGGGAGGCAACATTTTGTAAGGTTGAGTAAGGACTGTGTAAGCAGTGATGTGGACTACACTTCTGTGTCCTCCATCTAAAGTTGTACTTGGCAGATGACTGATTGAGTCTGCATTGCCTTGACTGTGTGAACGAATGTGTATTAAGGCCATGATGATGGACTCCATTCAGAGATATGTCACCGTCCCACTCTGTCATCCACCTACAATAAAAGTGGATGAATGGACAGGTGACGTTATCTATAGAGCATGATCTGTCCATCTCAGGCTGCTCTGATTAGCAAACCAAGGTTGTGAGCATACTCTGATGGCCTGTCAAAGATACCAAAGTATCAGTATCGATTAACGTCACACAAGCCGGGATGCTATCTCAGGGAAATGCTACCTCTGTGACAAAGTGAACCTGAGGCTTGCTGCAAAGACCCATCTTAGAATATCTTCTTAAAACATCTTTATTAACACATACATACATACACTTTGTTTTATGTTTACTATACAAATATTCAGTTTTTGTTCTTATTCTCTGGAGTTTTTTCAAAATGCCCACCACCTCACCCCCCACCACCAGTTTATGGACTTATCATTGGGGTGGGGTGGGGATTCCACCACGAGACGTCTTCATGGATGACTGCACACAAAATCAAATCAGCGCTTTGTGTACCTGCCAGTCACTGACCGATTTAAGATTCTTAGTAATTCATTTGCCAACAATTACTTCAATTAAATTCAATTTATTTTTATATAGCGCCTTTCGCAACAACGTGCCTCAAAGCGCTTACTTCCGCTCTGTAATTCAAAAACTGCTTTTCACGTTTACATTTCTGAACAGGTGTGTGTGGCACACATGCAGCGCAATGTGAGAAAAGGTTGCTAGACCAAGCTCTTCCAGTCAGAGCTGTGGAACATCCACAAATCTCGGCCGTACTTCATCAGTGACAACACAAAATTAAGCATGTACTTCACCATATTTTCAGACATATTGGAGAAATAACAGGAGAAGGAGGGGGGTGGGACAGATCTAACTGGAAATTTTTACCAATTCGTGTTCTCTTTCCTGAAAACGATTGCAACTACCTCCTACCATGCGGCGTTTATGTACAGTAACTGAAGTGGCTTTACTAGAGCCTGCAGTTACAGTCAGTGAGGGGGCGAGGGCATATTTGCATAAGTTGAACTGCAACATAATATGAGTTTAAGCTTAACATGGTAACTGAAATAAAATGTACACTAGCTGACATTTATGTGACTGTTGCCAACTGTCACTGAGGTTCTGCAGATGACTTCAGATGTCACAGTGACAATATGCCTCTTCACCAGTGATGAGGAAATAAGGCCCAGTCAGAGCCTCAGGCTGTTCTTCCTTCCTGTCTGCCTTAGCGCTTTACCGTTTCACTGAAGTCATTACTGCGCTGTAACTAAATTCACCCACATTTTCAGGTGTAAATCATTTGGTAATTGTAAGGTGACTTGGCTGTCTGCAGAATCTATAGCCCTATATAGGCAAGCTTCCTAGCACTGCTGTGTCAGATAGCTGCTCATAATTGACATGTACTGGGGGAAACTGTCCCACTGGTGGCACATAAGGGGCTTAGTGTCAAAAAGGACTCTGTGAAATGTATCACCCAACAGTTTTTCCTTGTGCTCTTACAAATGACCTAATGAGCTAAGCTGCTATAACAATGTACAAAGCACCAATTGCTATATATAAACTCTTTGAAATATTGCACTAAAAGGTTTTTTCCCCCATGTTTTTCGCATTAAACAACTGTAATAGAAAAAACTGCAGTTAGTGAATCTGGTCCAGCCCAGTATAATAGATGAAGTCCTCACAATTTCAGTGGCATGTTTGGGCTCACTCTGCACAGGTGTTACGGCAGAATGAGGCCCCTGAGGTGAACGCTACCTGGCGTTCTGCACTTTAAGCACCAGCTGCTTAATTGGCCAGAAGCAAGATCTGGGCGTGATGATTTGCCAGCTGTGAGAGGTGACAAGCTCCTGAGATGGTATGGTGGAGTTTGAGTGAGTTGCCTTTGGGCGTATCAGCTGGTCTATAGTTATGGGGTTTGACTGCTTTGTTTCATTGTAATTTCCCCCCACCTGCTAAGTACCAATAAAACAGGTGAGCCTGAGCTCACATTGCAAGAAAAGTTCCAGCGCATGTGTGCAGCACCTCTGAGCGATGTGACAGGCGCGTATTCACAGTCGCATTTGTAATTCATACGCAACTCATCCACCTCCAATTATGCTGACTAGCGGTGTAAATAAGACCAGGAGAGTTGCAGTAAAACCCAGTGTGTGTAGTTTTTTTTTTTCCACCTGTCCCCTACTGCCAACATTTAAAATGGTACCGGTGTTGTGCTGGGTTGGGTGCCCAAGCAGGCCTGATGCTATGCCAGCATTTGAAGAAACTGTGATCAAGATGAAAACGCAAAAAGAGAGAAACAAGGAGGGTCAGCGAAACGAGGAGGAGGAAGAACAAGCAGGGAAACAGGGCAGCATGAGACAGCATGTTTTTTTTTTTTTACGATGATTCATTCGGGAATTCAATTATGCATTACTTACAGCCTTTCCTGCTGGCCTCCAACCATTCAACTGTGCTACTGGTTACCTCGGCAACATGATCATTGAGTGAAGGGCCAGAAGGCAGTGACCACTAGATTAGAAAACGTCGTATAGGAGTAGCAAAAAAAAACAAGGTTCATTTGTTGTTATTTGTTGTAAACTCTTCAATGTAAGGTTTTTTAGGCAGAATATAATTTCTTTCACTTTTTCTGTTTTGTCCTTATTTTATTTTACTTCTTAATATAAATAACTTCACTGCTAAAAATTCAGTCGGATATCAGCATTTGCTCAGTAACATTAAAAACACTGAATCAATATTGTAAAAAATGCACAATGCACCTTCCCTTATCGCCCCTTCTGTCTGGATTTTATTGCTGTAATTACTGGTCCAACTGAAATTGGTATTCTGTGCTTGACTCCGCTCTAGCTGGATAGCCTAAAACAGTCGTTTACTGGGACATAAAAGGTTGTGAACTGTACGAGCAGAGACGGTGCTGTGTGAAAGCGTGTGAAAAGGCAGTAATTATCATGTAGAACACTTGAGTCTGCAGTGCAGTTCAAACATCACAGCAATGTAACAGGTACAGAACTGTCACTCTGAATTAAGAAGTGTCATCATATTGCTCCAGATGCACAGAGAATAACCAGATATAACAGCAAAGTCACGTTCCTCTTATCCTGTTTTAATGTAATGTGTATATAGTTGCTCAGTAGATAGTCCGGTTGTTTCACACCTCCACAGTGCCATGGGAGTGAATCCAGCCCATGGCACTGTAACAGTGTGTCAGCGTGTGTGTGTGTTTGCACGTGTGTGTGCATGTGTATACATGTGTGTGCATGTGTGTGTGTGTGTGTGTGTGTGTGTGTGTGTGTGGGTGTGTGCGCGCATGCATGCATGCCCAGTGATGGATTGGTGTATCGGGATGCACTCTGCCTTTTGCCCTCGGCTACCTGTGATAGGCTCCAGGCCACCCATGACCTTGCAAACAATAAGAGCCTGGATAATGGATGGATGGACGGATGGATAGATGGATGGATGGACTTTGTAAAACAGGTAGCAAGTAATGAATTCTGTCTCATCATATCCAGTATAAGTGGAGATGAAATACTTATACAGCATACTGTAGACCTAAGTTTGTAAGAGCAGGAGCTTCCAGTCCTTCTGCAGCTGCACCACTCTGGAGAGGTACTGACCTTGCACATCTATTGCATCCTGCAGCTCTTCAGAAGTAGTTATTCTGTAAAGAAAACCTGCCTTTGATAGAGTAACATGTGTGGGGGTTGTTGCGTGGGACGTGCTGTTTATATTATTAAGGCAAGAGGCTCCCAGAGAGATGAGGGAAGTATGTAGGAGTAAGTGGGAGACGGGTTCCCCCGAATGGTCATCCGTTCTAAAAAGTGCTCTCTGTGAACCTCTGAAATATGGCTGAAAAGAACTGAGCAATTGCATCACTAAATGAGTCTGCTTCAAAGTCAAGTTTGTGAGCATCACAAATTCTACACGTCTTTTGAAAACATTTTAACATGTTTAAAACAATGTTTTATTATATTCTGCAATGGAATTTTCTGTACTAAATAGAATGATACATGTACTATATTTATATACATTGTAAATGTATATGTACAATACACACAGTCACACAGTTTATACCAAACACACACACACACACACACACACACACACACACACAAACACAGAGCAGCATCTTACACACTTTTTTTCAGGAAGCCTGTAGTTATGGGGTATGCTCTCTCTTTCACTCTCTTTCTTTCTCTCTCTCTCTCTGTCCTGCTATCTCTCTCTTTCTCTTTCACTCTGTCTCTCTCTCTCACTCTCTTTTTCTCTCTCTGCCCTGCTCTCTCTCTCCCTCTCTCTGTCTCTCTCACTCTCTTTCCCTCCCTCCCTCTCTCTCTCTTTCCCTATCTCTGTCTCTCTCTCTCATGCTCTCTCTCTCTCTCTCTCTCTCTCTCTCTCTCTCTCTCAGAAGCATAACATTATGACACAGTAAAGACAATGTACAAACTCAGTTTCTGTTAACCTAAATAACTGGACAAACTGATTTCCTGTTTTCTACAAACTACTGACTAGGAATATCTAAACTGAGGGGGGGAAATGCCCCTTGAGTTTGACAACACCCCTGTACATACATATACACTCACCAGGCCCTTTATTATGAACACCTTTGCACCTATTTATTCATGCAATTGTCTAATGAGTTAAAGATGTGGCAGCAGTAAAATGCATAAAATCATGAAGATACAGGTCAGCAGCTTCAGTTAGTGCTCACACAAACACCAGATCTGAGAAAAATGTAATTTCAGTGATTTTGACGATCGCATGATTGCAGGTGTTTGATGGACTGGTTTGAGTTTTGTTGCAACTGTTGATCTCCTGGGATTTTCTCGTGCAACTATCTCTGGAGAAACTGTGAAAAACAAAAAAACATCCAGTGAGTAGCAGTTCTGCAGATGGAAACACCTTATGGATGAGCGAGGTCAGAGGAGAATGGCCAGACTGGTTCAAGCTGACAGAGAGGCTGCGGTAACTCAGATACACAGTCGTTACACCTGTGGTGAGCAGAGAAGCATCTCAGGATGTATAACATGCTGCCCATTGAGGCTGATGATCTACAGTAGCAGAAGACCATGTGGGGTTCCACTCCTGTCGGCCAAGAACAGAAAGCTGAGGCTGCAGTGGGCACAGGCTCACCACAACTGGAATGTGGAAGACTGGAAAAACCTCACGTGGTGTGAGGAATCGCCATTTCTGCAGAGGCACACAGATGGCGGGGTCAGAATTTGGTGTCAACAGCATGAGTCTATGGATCCCACCTGCCTTGTGTCAACAGACCAGGCTGACAGTGGTGTAATAGTGTTGGGAATGTTTTCTTGGCACATGTTGGGCCTGTTAATACTAATTAATCATTGCTTGAATGCCACAGCCTGTCTGAGTTTTGTTACTGACCATGTGGATCCCTTTATGTCCACAATTTACCCATCTAATTGGTGCTTCCAGCATGATAATGTGCATCAGAAAGCCAAAGTCATCTCAAACTGGTTTCATGAACATGATTTCCTAATAAAATGCTCAGACCAGAGTCTGAATTAGTCATAGCAAAGGGCCATGTGTCATTATCTCAGCAGGCTATTGCTCTTGTCTGGTAGCTATGAGCAGGCTGTAAGGTCCTGGGTTTGAATCCAGGTAGAGTTGCTGATGTTACATAGTGTCAGATAATGCTGCCAAGTATTTGAACAAAGGTTACTGCGGGTATTTAGAAAGCAAGAATATAATGAAGTACAGTACTGCTATGGCAGAAACCTCTGGCTTGTCAGGTGAAGAGTCTGATTAGTCCTCTGACCAAGACCCTTGGGCTGTTCGCTCAACCGGCCCATTCTGGTGTGGGGGGGGGGGGGGGGGGGGGGGGGGGGGGGGGGGGGGGGGGGGGGGGGGGGGGGGGGGGGGGGGGTGGG
>JABJVR010011564.1:34270-44560 GCA_025773905.1 Chitala chitala | reverse complement strand
ACACACACACACACACACACACACACACACACACACACACACACACACACACACACACACACACACACACACACTTCGCAACAGAGATCAGATTAGCCAGCGTTAACTGTGCAGTCCAGCAGAGTTCAGTTGCTGCAAGCTCCTGTGTGTGCTGATAAGGGATTAAGCTGAGGCCTTTTCCCTGCTAACACTTGCCACTGTGAAGAGATCGCCATGCAGTAGGGGTTTCAGGCCAGCTCACTGTCCCCAGGAATAGGCAGGGGACCAGGGTGGGAGGTAACAGATAACCAATCAGTGGAAGTATAGCTAGCAGTGCATCTGCTGAGAGATGAGACCCCCGCCATGGGAGGGTGCTACAGAGCTCATGGACTCATCCCCCTAGAGAATTGTTTAACCCCTAGAGAATTTCTTGTTGCTCTCTGCAGCCCCCCCCCCCCCCCAAACAGCCATCTGAGAGGGAGGGCCATTGCCTATGAGAATCCTGGCAGTGTAATGACACTACTCCTGTCGTTTGTCAGCGAGCAAAATTAATCATTTAATAAGGGTGTTGCTGCAGGTTGGCAGCGTGTGGGAGACGTGATACGGGCTGACGGTCGCTGTCCAGGTAACTGTCCCCGAGAAAATTGAAGGAGATTAATATTCCTACTTGCTCAGCTATGTCAGAAAGAAATCTTTTATAGATTGATGGCCCTGTTTGAGCTAACGGTGTTACAGTTGTGTTGTAGATTGATATTTTTGTCCTGGAGCTGACAGTTCGTGGCAAAGTGCATGTTAGAATGTGTAAAGCTTTGCGGGCAGAATTGGAAGCACAAAAATACCTGCTAATGGCTGCTTGGTGCTGTTTGAGTGGAACAGTTGTATGCTGGGAACTCCACATGAAATGGCAGGACGGCATGGAGTGCTTTATACTTGGCAGATCATCTTGGGAGAAATGGAATGGTGGTTAAACAAGTAGGAAGAAGGAAGCCCCACCCATGAGCTGTCCCCTGCCTGTGACTGGCTATTAAGATGGTCACTGCAGTACACCTAGGCCAATTAAAATTACCTTTAGGCTTTGCCTAGAGAAGTTGCCTATTATCAAAATCACCAAGTAAAATGCAGGGCAGAATAAAGGCTTAAACTGGTCTTTTGCTGTATAACTGTTATCAGATGGCATAATTATACAATCTGTATTTTCAATGAGCTGCAACAGACAGGAACCTAAAGGTGAGTTGGCACGTGTATTGGGTATCTGGCCCAAAAATCATGTATCTTTTTAATTGTCTAAACTTCATGGTGTGAAACCGTGGGTTCTTTGTTTCATGATTAAATTCCACCTCTGTTGGAAATGACTGACCATTTATTTAGAGCTCTCCGGACTGTCTCCAAGTCCGGCTAAAGGTTTTTTGGAGATGTACATGGCTTGTTTTACTCAGATGATCTTTCTCAGCCCACCATACCTATAAACACACACACACACACACCCACCTTTTTCTGACTGATGTGTGCACACAGAAATGCACAGAAGCCGAGGCCTGCTGGTTGCATGAGGCCAGCAGGGATGACCATTGATCCAGCACTTTGCAAGGAGAGGCCACCCTAAGCAATGATTACGGTGCCCTTGATTACATAAGTTACCAGATCAATATTACTTTATTACATTCTTCCTGACTTCTTGATCCCTATTTCTTCCAGGCATTATGGTTTCCGGTTGTATCTTTCCTGGTTTTATCAGCTCATCTTTCCTATCCCTTTATCCGCTGCACCACATACTCCTTTTGTTAATGGTATGGATTAAGCTTTCTCTTTGGGAATGGGGGTAGAGTGTGAATGCGTGTGTGTGTAGGCATGAGTGTGTGTGCGCGTACATGTTTACATGGTGCACAGGTAGCTGCCTTTGAAGCCGGTACACCTTTTGGATGTGTCGAACCTACGCCCTGTTGTTAATTGCCTGTGACCAGAAAGGATCAAGGCAGGACATGAGCTCAGATTGTATTAAATCAGATTAGTGGTGATATTGAAACAGATGTTGATATTATCCGTGTCACAGCTCCCTCTGTTCCCTCATGTTTTGTCACCTCTCTTCTGTGGTGGAAGAGATCCCCCTGCTGCCCAGGGGTGGTGGTGCAGCTGGGCCTGCTAGTGAACAGGGTTTAACCCTTTGTTCAAAAAGTAGGGTTCCAGACATGGGAAAGCTGGGGCTGTTGTGTTTATATGAGAATCCGGCTCATTTGTTACTGAAAACAGTTCATTATGCAACGTTACTTTTGAAAAATAAAGAGCAGTGTGGACATTCCGTTCCGTCTGTGCGAGTGACCTCGTTTTTAATGAGGCTCGTGTTCAGAACATGTAGAGTCATGCTGCAAAGTCTTGTGGGCGTTCGCCCTATCACTTCGGTAGTCCTTGTCGGGATGTTTTTGTGTTTGAAGTGGAACACAGTGTTCTTGATGGGTAAGGGAGGCGAGACTAGTTGTCTGCTGACCACTTATGTTTTAACAAGGCTTAGTGAAGTCCCGTGTTACGTAGAAGCTGACTACGTAAAATTGGAATGTACATAATATTTTAAATACAGCTAATAGAGCAAGCTGTCACTTTTTAAATTATGCCCCTTTATGTTTTCCCTCTTTTTAAGCAAATTACTTGTAAATGTATTAATTAGTTTTGGTGAGAGTGGGGGGGGGGTCTCTAGATTTAGTGCAGCACTTGTGGTATGTCCGCAGCTGATGGGAAGACCAAGCGATTGCTCTGAGCTGTTAGTCAAGAAGAATTATTGATCTTATTTTCTGTTACTGCAATAGAGGCCATTTTGGCTAAGGTAAAATGGCAAGGTGTTAGGGCTAATTAGAAGGCACTGTGGAAGCTCTTCAGAAAGTCATCCATAAAGACGCTGGTCCAACTTGCTAGTAAAACAAACCGAGAGTAGGAGCGGTCAGAGCAGAGCAGAGTAGTGGCTGGCTGCTCCCTGCTGATTGGCCAGCCTGCGGGGGCAGGGGGCGCCTCTTAATGGGAATCTGTGAATGAGCGTGATTAGGTTGATTGCTGGGTGAAAAGATCAAGGCTTTACAAGTGAAGGTTTGCTGTCAGCGAAGCACTTTTTTGTGCTTTGAAAAGCAGTCAGCTGTTTAAGGAAAATAGAGGCAGGCTGTAGTCACTGGAGATAGAAATGTGACGAGTCATGAAGAGGGACGACATAAATTTTTAGTTTATATTAATAGTGTTATTATGGCCATTGTTTTTGTAGCATTCTTTGTCCACAGGGAATTGTTCTGTTGAAAACTTTGCAGCATTATGCGTTGCTGGCTGATGTAATAATATCTCAGACTTGCACCTGTTCAGGCGGTGAGGCTGACAAACTGAGATTCAGCTCATAAAGTCTGTGTCTCATGTGCATATGGGATCATCTCCTGTGCATCTTGGGCAAATGTCCTCATTGTACCTTCCGTGATGTTCTCTAATCTCTGTGGGATTTTCCAGCATAAAAGTTTATTGCTCACCCAGACTAATTTAGTCATTAAGAGGATGATTACAGACCTTGTACAGGAAGGCAGCACATGTTTTCAGTGTTGTCAGGAGTATATTGAACAGGAGAATGTAGAGTGAATGTTTGATTGCTTTCGTAGCAGGATTAAATGTGGTGTTCTGCCCCCTAGTGGAGATGACTAACAGGCAGTTCTTGTACTTGGTGCCATCTGCACACATTAGGAAGCACGCAGAATCCGCAGGCGCGCTCTCTGGAGTACCGGTGATGTGATTGTTGTCCTCACTCTGGATTTGTCGCTGTGGAATTCATCACAGGTGTAATCCCATGTTATCTATCTTTCTAAATTGAACTGGAAAGGGACTTTGTGAACAGGTGTGGTTTGGTGCTGGGGGGGCTTTTTGTGGGCTCAGGTCACAGCACCTTTTGATTTTTACAGCTGCCTGTAAACTCTTTGGTAATCTTCAGTATATGAATACTTGGAGTGCAAGCTGGTTAGGAGTTTAAGGACATTTGAACATTATCCTGCTGTTTTTTGGCCGTCACCCTCATTTTTGTCTTCTCTGACCGTAACGGTGCTTTGGGGGAAACGACTTGGATTCATAACACAAGTGTATAACATGAACCATTTTTACAGCTTGGCGTAAGGTGACCTAACCATTCCCGCTGCAAGCTTATTATTAAGTCACCTTAGTGACAAATGGATCCTGAACAGGTTGTAAGGAGAAGGTGGGGAAAAGACAGCCTTTAAAGCAGAAGCCCCATCCCCATTTCACAAGCAGAGACGGGCGGTGTGCTTCCATTGAGAAATGAGCTGAATCCACACATGGTCGCCTTCTCCAAGCTGCTGTTTTTATTTTATTTTAACAACTGATGTAGAAACATAAATGATGCGTGACACTGCATCACACCCGTAGTTTGCGTTATTGTGTGTTGTTAATTTAACCACTGCCGGTACACACACATCGGAACGGATTATCATAATAAAACCAGTATTTTTATGTGAAAGCACAACCGCGTCTTGAGTGTCACGGTACCAGAAGCTGATAATTGCCCCTTTGCAGAATCTGTTCCACACTTAAGGTTATTTGCAGCTTGACTTGATGCCAAACAGGTGTTTCTTGGAGCTGTGATTAAAATGTAAATAAATGCTTATTTTTATAAATGAGCTTCAGATTGAGTTTTTCCCCATTGTACATCTCAAGTGGTTTTCCCATCATGTGAGCTGTGAAATCAACAAATCAACCCTGCGCTGGTATGCTTCCTGTTTGTGCACAGCTGCTGTTTCTGGCCAAAACAAAAGTCAGCAGGTCTGTTTAGACCATGCCTTCTGAGTCATGACCCCAGGGATGAACTGCGTGGAACAGAGGCATGTGAGGTCAATGAGACAAAGGTCTTCTGCGTGAAGAGATTTCCACAACAAATGAGAGGAAAGATCTGTATCCTTTTAGGGCTTCAAGCATAGATATGTGGGAAGAGTCCAGTAGTATTGTCACCCAACCTCAAAGATGCCATATGTGATTGTCCCACCTCTGCCACCATGCACGTCTTCTCTGCTGGATGCCACATCATATACAGAATGCAGGTTTAACCTTGATCTCTGATTTATACTTTTTAGATCAGGTAATTTACCCATAAAATAGACACAAATGCATTCTCTGTGTGCATGTCTCCCACATGAGAATTGCAGTCAATCAATAGCTAGTTTAAGTATGGGTGACATAAAAATAGAAGTTTACACATTTTGACATGGGGCAATTTTTTCATACTTTAGAGAGAACTACCAGAATGCACGTTTCTTCCCCTCAAACTACAATGAAGCATACAGTTATGTAACACATTTGGAGAAAATAATACGATATAAGATTCGTTTTACATGGCGACTTCCTGACATGAATTAAATTTTTGACGTTTGTGATATTCACGACGTAATACTAGTGCTGCTTCCCCGTGTAAATAAAACAAGATAGAAAACGTACGATGTTGATATCAAGATGTAACTTCTCAGTACAAGACTACAGTACAACGGCTTTTATCGCTTTTGTGGTTAAAGCATATTCTGTGTATTCTGGTTTGAAAATGCCTTAATGTTGTGATGCTCAATTTTTTTCTCTCTAGAGGGTGTTTTTTATGTTAATAATAAGCTGCCTCCATTATTTTTATGTTCTTCTGTGTTCTGTGTGGCATGAGTTCAATTGTTGGAATGTATGACAGTTCTCATTGGATCTCATTATTTTCACTCTTTCCATCACCTCTTGATATTTAGCTTCTTCCCACATATGTGTTTTCCAACATTCGGTTCTCCTCTGAATCTGTAAAGATGGAAGGGTATTTAGATGTCCCTGGCCTGGTGTTGGTTAGGAAAACTTAATGAAAGCAGGAGTGGATAAATTAAGCCAGATGACGTGTGTGATTTTTGCAACTAATGTAAGGAATCATGATTTGATTTTCAGTAGAAGACATTAAGGACACTTTGTTTTCAGGTATTGTTTACTAGAGAAGCCATTAACACTCCCACTGTTAGAACTCTGCTTGGTGTAAGGGTACTACCAGCATCAGTTCTGTGCATTCTTGCCTGTTTATGATACCCCCACTCCCTACAGATGAAGGGACTGCTCCCACGCGCTGACGGGTCCGGTCCGACCGAGGCCCCGGGCGCACTCAGGAGACAGCAGCGCTGCGACTCCAGGGACCGGCTGAGTGAGGTAAGGCTGGTGAGGCAAATCAGGCTGTAATGAGCCAAGACATTCACCCTCTTTTCTCAGCAGCTGCTCACAGATTTATCATATGACCATATTACCAGCTTGTTGATGGACATGCTGAACTTGTTTGGGGAAAAAGAAAAACTGTCAAAATGGGCTTTTCTTCCTCCCAAATTACACTGAAGCAATTCTTTAGTGCCCAAGTATAGTATTTCTATGTGAAGGTACAGTATCTTACACCATAATCAGTAACCATTTCTAACATCTTTTCATCAGCTAAAAAAATTAAAATTGTATGTGAATAAATGATGTGGATCAGTTAATGAGGAGAGAATGCTGGTATTTTAATTTATTTTTTTGAAGACGCACTTTTTGCTATAGTAGCTTCTCAATTATCCCCGAGGATGTGAGGGCAGGGAATCTTTCCCCAGCCAGTGTCTGTTGTTACCTCCCTATCATTCCCTTTTCCCCCCTCCCTCTTTCTCCGCTCCCTCGCTCTTCTCTTCCCCCTCTCCGCCCTTCATCCCACCTCGGCTCTCCATCTGTCCCCTGCACGTCTCTCGTCCCTGCTCACGTCTCACCGCGCGAGTTCACACGAAGGTGCGTCGCACCAAAACATCGAGCGGAACGGAGTGGAGTGGGGCGGGCAGGGGCAGACAAAAGCTCAAGGTGTCATTGGCAGCCCTGGTGAGAGCGTGTGGTTGGGGGTTGGGTAAATGTGCGAATGTGGAGGCAGAAAGTGGCACCTCGCACATTCGCACCTTGCTCACACGTTCCTCTAATCTCCAGCTAGAAGAGCAGGTGGGGGGATGACAGCTGTAGCCTAGCGTAGCGTGTCTTCTCGTGCTCACTTATTCCCTTTCCTTCTGTGTTCCACACTACCTTTATTTTGTACCTTCTTTCCGTTCATCTATTCATCTTCACATTTGTCTTTAACAGTGCTCCAAATTAACGGCTGTCTTCTCTGTGTCCACAGAGCTCTGGTCACTCGCTCTCAGGACGTGGCTATTCGGTAAGTATCCTTTTTAAGCCTCTGTCAGCGGTGTAATCTCCCCTGTTAGATTTGCACCTGTGCTCAAAGTGATCCTTTAAATTCCGTGAGCTCCTTTTCTTCCCTGCCAGAAGTGTATTCTGAAGTTTCTTTAGGTTTTATAGACTGAGCCTACCTATAACACTGATGTCACTGCTTGAGAAACGGTTCTCCTTTTGGAAGGTGTCACGCAGTGCAAGCGCTCACCTCTCCCTTGTGTGGCTGACCCCGAAAGCCTGTGGCAGCCAGTAAACGAAGAGCATGTATCAGCCAATCACGGTCAGCCTGGACAGGACCTCCTGCCTGGAAAAGGCATTCTGAGCCAATGGGAAGAGGGTGTTGTTATCACTGGGTGTTAGGCTGGAGCGACACCTTTCACATATAACAGAGCTGTGGTTATCATCATGGCTTGCTGATTTATCTTTCTCTGTGGCCCTATAAAGTGCTAAAGCCTTCAGTGCTGACAGGATCAGACAGATCAGCGTTCACAGCTTATGGCCTTAAAGTCATTACTTTTCCTCAGCAGGCTTAACAAGATGTCGAGAAGGGGTGCGGTGGCCTGTCATTTATTTTTTTTTGTTTGTTTGGTTTTTGTATCTCCTGCTACTGTTATGTCTTCTGGAATGGCTAAGTGGATGGTAGACATTTTTTCCTCTTGAAGGAAGGCCCAGTTTAAGGTGTGCTTATTTAGATCTGCGCTGAAGTGCAGCGCTCTGCTTTCCTGCTTCATGACAATGTGTATGTCTTGTAGCAGAAGTGCTCTAGGCTAGTAAAGGGACTTCTGCTTGTTGCGTGGGGCATGGGAAATGTTTTCATGCCTTTGGCTTGCAGTTATCCATAATGTGAACTTTGAAATTAGATGGCATGTTGCCTTGGAATGATGTTTTTGTACATTACGTTTGACATGCCAAATGAAATTGTGTTTATACAGTCACACTAGCTTCCAGCTTTGGTCAGCATTGATAACTGCTGGTGTACGGCACCATAACTGACTTGTTTGAATGTAAAGTGCCACACGTGCCAGCTGGCTCATGCACGCTAGGCAGTAGGCATGCAGTTCAACCGCAAGCTTGTGGATTCTCACACTATAGGTCTGCCAGTCCCTCAGAGTATTGCTGTAAAATGCCCTGTGGAATACTACAGCTTAATCGCCAACATTGCTGTTAAGCAGAATAAACATTCTGGCCAAAGCCATATGTTGTAGTTCTGAAGGTATGTGTGTAATTTCAATTTGGCTACAGTGTCTTTTTATTTTGTGTTACCTGTACATCTCTTTTCTGTGTTAAACTCAGCGTTGGTTATATTTCATGTATTTGCTGAACCCTTTCATTTCTTTTTTTCCCAGTTGTTTATCATAGGGCACAAGGGTGGATACATCCGAGACAGGGCAATAAACCCGTGGTGTGTGTGTGTGTGTGTGTGTGTGTGTGTGTGTGTGTGTGTGTGCCTGTATGTATAAATATTTCTCGGTTCCCAGTGCACCAGACTTACTTGACTGCATGAAGAACTTGGTATAAACCCTGTGTATACACAGGGAGAACATATAAAGTCCATACTCACAGTGCAGGGCCCATAGCCCTGGAGCTATGAGGCAAGAGTGCTCCCCACTGAGCAACAGTGCTGCATTCATCAAGGACAATAGATTATGCTGTCTTTCGCTAATTGGCCTTTAGAACCTGCAGTTAGCATCAAACGAGCAGCATGCTGTGTCATTACCCAAATCAAGACGCAGCCAGCTTTCAGGCTCTTCAGCTTTTGTTTGAAGAGGTGGCTTTGTCAATGAGAGCATTTTGCCATGTAATGAGGAGTTTTCGTTTTGAAGGCCAGTGTTAGAAGCTTATTAAGGGCACTGCGCCAGCATCCAGGCCGGTGGTTGTGTGCTGGAGGGGGGGTTTCGTGACAGCACCATTTCTAGCCGCTGTACCGTTGGGCGTGATTAGATGTGCCATAGAGTGCTCAGTCACGTAGCTCACGCTTTGTGTTTGTTGGGGCAAGTAGACAGCGCAACCTCTGGGTTTCACGGGGCTGCTCTAATGCTCCTGGATGTGAAGTTCTTTACTTGTGTAGTCCCTCACCTTTGCATTTCTGGTTCTGTCGTCCAAATCAGCTCCCCTGCGAAGGGAGTACTTAGCCAGTTATCCTTGATATGGCTGACTGAAATCAGGCATGCAGCGTGGTGTTTGTTTTAGCACTTGGCTGAATGTTCATAAGCAGTGGGAGGCAATTCCTAGCAGGTGATATTAAAGCGAAGCACCCTGGATAATTCATCTAGGTTCAATCAATGAAATAACATTGAAGTAGTATGTGTGTCTGACTCTTTTAAACCCAGTCTGTCTGTTTCCTCTGCCCCACAACTCCAAGAAAAATAATTTCTGAGCAATGCTTTGGCTGAACCTCAGTAAAGCATGTCCCTCAGATTAGTGACAGTTACTGATGGTAAACATCTCCCCCCTTTACACTTGCACTCAAAACTCCCGGATGCTGTTAGACAATGTAATAAGTGCCTGTAACTTCCCTTAAAACAGAGGTGCGGTTTTCACTGTATGACTGTATACCTCTCCCCCCCAAAAAAATCACCTTTGTGGTTTCTTCATCATTCTTACCCAGGGGCGTAGGAGGCTCGACCCACAGCATTTCCTGTTATCAGGAGGGAGATACAAAACGAGAAGTGCAGCACATGCTTTTCACTCGCTTTCTTTGCCTGTAAGGACAGGCCTCACCGTGTGGTCACGTTATCCACGCTGCTGAGCTATACTTGCTTACATGGAGAGCACTGCCTACTTTTCGCTGACTGCCCAACCAGCAAGAGGCTTGTTCTTTGACTGGCACTGCGATACTGCTGCACGAGCACAGTTTCTGTTTTAGGTACTAGGGTTGCACAATTTACCAGGCTCACCTGCTGTGCCCTAGTCACCCAGCTGTAATGTTTTCAGCTAGTGATATGGTACAG
This sequence comes from Chitala chitala, assembly GCA_025773905.1. NCBI lineage: Eukaryota > Metazoa > Chordata > Actinopteri > Osteoglossiformes > Notopteridae > Chitala > Chitala chitala. Next base: position 34,421 of record JABJVR010011564.1, on the reverse strand, counting down.
GACGACACTGTTGGTGCTGGGATGCTGGGTATGGACAGATGGCTGGAATTAAACTCGTCAGACTTGCCACCTCGGTGTGTGTGTGTGTGTGTGTGTGTGTGTGTGTGTGTGTGTGTGTGTGTGTGTGTGTGTGTGTGTAATTGGACCAGAA